>BGNK01003781.1:3544-20975 GCA_003297005.1 Symbiodinium sp. clade A Y106 | reverse complement strand
GGGGGGGGGGGGGGGGCATACATTTCCCCGAAAGTCAGCGGCATTGCACCGGATGAACCAGCTATGCTCGGAAGAGATCGTTAGACTCTGACAAGACGCGTCATGTTAGTGTGATTCATGGGAGCCTTTCCAGCGCAGAGGGAAACGCCTGGGGCTGGGGAAGTTTCAACACGTCCATATCGCACCAGGTTACGGAGCATGCAATAAGGGCTTCCCCGAATCGGGTTGGTCCCCGGGCCGAGGCGCTTCAGCCGAAATGGAGCTTCGAGTTTGGTGCTCAGCGCGACGGAAGTGAAAGGATGGCGGCTCAGCGGCCCCGAAAGGAAGGTGCCCTCATTGATTCCAAGCCCACTAGAACGGGACAGAGGAGCGACATTTCTGGAGCCGGGTACAGCTGTGTCTGTGTCTGTGTGTGTGTCCCCCAACCGCAGGGCTCCTCGGACGATCCTGTGCTGGAAAGCCGCCATCCATGCCTGCCACCGAGACCTGCGGCGCATCAGGTCTCCACAGGTCTCCAGGCATCGACCAGCATGGACAGGCAAAGGCTTCGCACGGAGATGTCCCGGATGACCTCCAGGCCAGAGAAAAAGTCGTTGGGATCCTGTCACTGTTCGGAGTTCTGGTTTTGCACTTGGGCTGGCGCTGCTTTGCGGGTCGCTTCGTCGCCGACAGTCTATACTCCTGTGGCAAATGCAGTCCGCAGCCGTGGACCTCTGAAAGCAGAGGGAGTACTGAGTACGCACTGGACAGGTCGGACGCAGGGAAGTTCTCTGCGCCGTGGACTGGATATTCAGGTGCAACTGCTGAGCAACTGCTGAGCTGTGTGGCCTTGCCGTGTGGCCTTGCCATCCGACGACGCAGGACGACGCATGTCATGGGCATGTCATGACGTTTCCCAACAGCGGGCTCAGCCGTCTGAAGTCTAGCTGATCAGCTCATCCCCGAACAGACTAAGACTGAAACCAGCTCTACCGGACAAGGGATGTTGAGTGAAGTGGCCACGTTTACGGGAACGGATGCCAGGCCATACGGTCAAAGCCTTTCGGAGATGTCGCCAGAGGCGGCAGACGACGAATGTAGGCGTAGGCACACACGTGTGCGAGCCATGGTCAGGGCCTAGCAGCTCCGAGCACCTTTCGAGGGGCGATGATTTCGGTGATAATGCCCTGCCGGAACGGATGGCCTTTTCTGCCTTGGGCCGTGGATGATCTTGCTTCCAGCAGCACCGCACTGGAGATCCTCATCTGTGACGACGGCAGTAGCGACGGCTCCGAGAAATGGCTCAAGGCCCTCGAAGCGGAGAGCCAGGAAAGGCAGGCTGAGGAGAGGATCCTCCTGCCGGGCCCGGAGGGACAAACAGAGGAGCGAGAGGAGGAGCAGCGGGCCTTTGTCCAGCAGGCCGGCGAGCTGAAACCCATCAAACGTGCTGCGAGTTGAACGGGCTGAGGTCGCGTGGCCGGGTGAGGATGGGAGCACCCCAACGCCTGCAGCGGTCGCGGCCAAGCTCCAAAGCGCCGGACATCGTTTGATTGTGCTGAGCCCTGGCTGAGACCGTGTGGGAAGAGCGCCGCGTGATGACTCTTAGTGATCCGAGGAGCAGCGGCGGGCGCGGCCAAGGAGCAGCGCAGAACGTCACTGGCCTGGTTCTGCTTGCCTTGCATGTGATGTTCTCATCATCTCGTCTTTGGAGGCTTGTCTGGAGGCTGCCAGCTCCCCTTTGATCGGTCTGATGGATGCAGACGACCGGGGCGACCCGGAGCGCTTTGCGCGGCTTCTGGAAGCTCTCAAGAAGAACCCGGACTGGGACGGAGCCTGCAGTGCAGTGCGCATCTTTGGCTCTGTCTCCGAGGCCCGAGGCCATAAACTCTTCTTTAAAGATGCTACCTGCATCATCCTGTAGCCTTGCAGCCTTTTGCAGCCTTGCGTGTCTTGAACCGCAATGCCTTGCGGCCTTGCGCGGAGGGCATGGCGCGTTACGTGCAGTGGCAGAACAGCCTGCAGGAGCCGGAGGCCCGGAGGACACTGAAACAACGCAACGCTTACGGCTTAGGGCCTAAGCTTTGTCTTGTCGCAGACCCTCGAAGATCGCGAGGAACTGATGCTGAATCGCTTCGTGGAAATACCTGGCCTGCACCAGTCAGGTCTTTACCCAAGGCGCAATCCTTCAAAGAAGCGTCTGCAGAGGATTGGCTTGCTTTGTTTTCTTTGGGCAGGTCACTGCTCTGGGACAAGTTGCAGGGCTATCGAGATCTACCCGGTTGGCCGATCGACATCGACACTTGGATGCGGCCCGGACGAAGTCTGACTTGGAAAGCTCAGTGATGTCTCTTCAGCCGCGATGTTTTCAGCTTCGAGGCGCCTGGCAGAGGCAGGAGCCCGCATTGGCAAGGTGGGGCGCAGCTCAACTTCTCTCGCTTCCGGATTTCATCTATATCGGACAGCAAAGACTGCAAAACTGAACCCTACTTGCCGGTACTGGTATCTCAGGTACCTGACGAACTCTACGGCTGGCGCCAGCACGTGCTTCAGAGTACAAGGCCAGTAGAGCAGACCTCCCCCTCTCTGCAAATGGTCAGACCAACTGAATCTGAATTTTGCTAGGCAGAACGATTTGTCAGTTGGTTAGTTGAATTCTCCGTTTAGATTAACCATGATTTGCCTAGTTGTAGAGCGCCGCGGGTCTGAAACGGTCTAACTAGACTCGTTTGCTGTGCGATGTATGATAAGGGAAGTGTATATTGAACGAGGAATATCTCGCATCAACAGCAACAGTGATAGTAACAAGAGCAGCAGAGCAGCAACCCGAAAAGCGCAGTTGCATTAGATTTCCATTATGAACAGCACTATATTTTTATATATGGAGCACAGATGATGACCTTGACAGAACGATACACTCGAAAAATATTCATGCTCGCACGTGTGCATCATATGCATGCATGCATGCATGCATACATACATATATATATACATACATACATACATACATACATACATACATACATACATACATACATACAAAGACATAAATGCGTGTTAATGTATGTATTTATACGCGTATGTGCATTTGCATGTGTATGTGTGCTGCTATATGTTTAGGTTTAAGGAGATCCATTTGCCTTGTCATTCCCCAAGCTCCGCCAGGAACCACGGCCGCTGCGGCCTCGAGCGGCTCCGAATCTGCAAGGCGAGACGAAACGAAGCGTAGTGCGCTTTCAAACTCCTTTAAGCCTTTAGACATTTCTCTGGACGCCCATTCGATTCGAGATACGATAGGTGTAGGTGTGTGTGTGTGGGGGTAACCCAAACTACAACGGGCCCTCTTGCAGTTTCCAGAACGTAGACATGTCATCTTTCGAGAGTGCAGGGGGTGCCAGGGGAATTGAAGAAGGCTGGCACCAACGAAGACCTTTCTGCTTTCCTGTGAAATCGACTTGGGACGCCAAGTCGACGTACCTGCAATTTGTGACATACTCAATCTTGCAAGCTGTACATTGGTTCATCCTTCAAACAGTCGCTGTGCATGCTTCGCCGAAGAATTCATGAGTGCAAAGGTTCAGGTGATGCTTGGCTTCTTTCTATTAGTAAGCAGCAGCAAGGAAATCCGAGCCTATTAAGAGACCTCCCACAACATTTTCGCTTTACGGTCTCAGCTGAGTTCTGACTCACTGCTGAGTTGAAATCACTGATGAGAACAGCCTACCAGGGATGCCTGGCTGTTCGAGTGTGAATGGGCATGGCCTTCCGTCACAGCGCCATTACCGCTGCTCTCGAGGCAGTATTACCTTGAGCATCAGAGCCCCGACTGGGACGCAAGGATTCTTGGCTAGGTTCCAACAGGCTCAAACGCAACAGACCGGCAAGCTTAAGTTGAGCAGGTGACCATGGACAACCACATGCAGCAGGTGCAGAACATCCTCGAAGAAGGCAAGCTCACAAAAGCCCAACTCCAAGAGATGGCTGCGAGGTGGGGATTGCCAATCTCGCTGATTACCAAGACCCTGCAGCAGTTAGTCTCCGCCGTGACATTCCTGGCCGTATGCCACACACAGGAAATCCTCAGAGATCGACTACCTCATCGAGACAGCCTGCAAATTTTCCAGCAGCTACAACTAGTGGTAGAATGGGCGCAATTTTTGCTTCTGTATGCGCCCGCTATTAATAAGGAAGTGTTGATGTGGCTTGTAGGTCTTTTACACCTAGTATTTATCTTTCATCGAACGCGGCAATCAGCCGCAGCGCAGCAACTCAGAGAGCGACTTCGCAGAAAAGGAGCTGCGCCAGAGCTGTACACTTTCACCAAGTTCACCCAGCCCTGTGCAGTGTATTCGAATTTGAGGTTCCCGAAGCTCAACAACGCAGGATACGCGGAGATCGGTAAAGATGTGTTGTTTTGTTGCATCGGCTCCACCAACATCACCGTTGTCAAGAGCGAATACAACCGAGTGGCAAAACTCCGACAGCTACCGCAGCTAAAACTTCCGAAGACAGAAATTGCCATTCGGTACTGGAACGACTCTCAGAATTACGAGTACTGTAGCACCGTGCTATTTTCGCAACACCAGGAGTATATTGTCGGCTGGGCTGAAGAGCATTGTCTCATACAACGATGGCAGCCCAAGCTAAACTACCCCCTTGCTACGAAGGAGCTCGTCAAGAAGGCTCATGGTCTCGTTCCCAAGCGACAACATTAGCACTGCAACAAATGCTCAAAGTAACCTGGGCCAACCACTTCGGCAACGTCAGCACCCCGGAGCTTTGGGCAGAGATACACCACTTCCTACACAACAACGAACGCCTACATCCCGAGAGACGCCTTCGCTTTCTCAATCACGATTTGGTCGGCTTCTTTAACTCCATTCCCCAATCAGACATCATACGCAGCGTACACTTCCTAACATCAGAGTTCCTCGGCAACAACAACCACATCATCGTTGTGGATCCACGCAACAAGATCAACCCCGTACACTCAGGCAAGTCCTCTTACAGTGTCAAATCCAACATGATAAAGATGCAAGCGCAACACATTCCGGCCATCATCCAGTTCAGCTTCGACGCTTGCGCGTTCACGGCCATTGGGGAGGTCTTCCAGCAAACCTGTGGAACTGAACCTCCATGGGCAACCAGATCAGCCCCATTTTGTCTACTTGCGCCATAGCAGCAACGGAGATCACATGGCTTCGCATGTACGTTCGTCAGCAGCCCTCACCTTGCAGATCAACTGTGGATCCTCAGATACGTGGACAGCCGTGCCCTCCTCGTTGATGAAGACGAACTTCAACACAATCCACACTTACAGCAGCTGGCCTCGCTGCACTTCTACAAGAAGCCGGTACAACTCGAAGACAAAAACTGCGACGATTGCTTGGGCTTCAACATCTTCAACATCAATGCAAACAACCGCTTCTGAGTTCACGAGATGCATCCTGCTTGGTGTCGCTGGAGATGGCATAGAGCAGCTTCCAAAATTGCGTTTGTTTGGCAGAACGTTGAGAAGGGGCCTGTTTTGTCCCTGGATGCGTCGACGTAGCTTCTTGAATAATTGCCCCAACGACCAGCTCTGAACCAACTCAGCATCACACAGCTGATGGAATTCGCAGAGTACGTCGTCAGAAGGATCCGAATGGCCACCAGATACATGTTCGGATGCATCAAGTGCGGCACCAACTGCAGCAGATGCGAGGAGGCAAGCCAGATCAACCCCATCTACCGGGTACAAAGATACCAGCATGTATCCTACACTTACGAGGACGAGACGTACCACCAGTGGCATCAGGAGCATCTCTGCTGATTTCATATAGACTGAGACCGCACTCTTCACGTTCAGTCAACAGCAACGCAGCAGTGAAAAATCGCACGTGATCCTCAGCCAGAAGGTAGCCCCGGAGATTGACACAACAGGTTACATTGGATATTCAGCATTCTTATTCCTCGCCGAGGCTCTTGTGTGTGGGGAACCCAAACTACAACGGGCACTCTTACAGTTTCCAGAACGTAGACATGTCATCTTTCGAGAGTGCAGGGGGTGCCAGGGGATTGCAGAAGGTTGGCAACAACGAAGACCTTTCTGCTTTCCTGTGAAATCGACTTGGGACGCCAAGTCGACGTACCTGCAATTTGTGACATACTCAATCTTGCAAGCTGTACATTGGTTCATCCCTCAAACAGTCGCTGTGCATGCTTCGCCGAAGAATTCATGAGTGCAAAGGTTCAGGTGATGCTTGGCTTCTTTCTATTCGTAAGCAGCAGCAAGGAAATCCGAGCATATTGAGAGACCTCCCACAACATTTTTTCTTTACGGTCTGAGCTGAGTTCTGAACTCACTGCTGCGTTGAAATCACTGATGAGAACAGCCTACCAGGGATGCCTGGGGGTTCGAGTGTGTGTGTGTGTGTGTAGGCATGTACGTATCTGCGTAAGTACGTACATGTGTACGTTTGCATATATGTCAGTGCACACAAGCAGGTATGTATACGTGTATGGATGGATGATGAATGAATGGATGGGTGTGTATGTGTGCGTATGTCACAAAAAAAATATATATCGCACTTGGGACGTAGAGGCGTAGAAGTCCGATGAGCGGCCGCAGCCCGTTCCTTGATTCTAATTAACCCAGCCTTGCGCACGAATCTGGACATGTACCTGTATGTGTCCAAGGCTGGGCATCAATGTGTAGGGATTTAGTTGGCACCTACGCCAGAAACGCCATCCACGAGCACATCCGAAATCAAACTCAGAGCCAACGTCAGGCTTTAAGCGGCGCTCCTGCAAAGCCTTCAGGCATGAATGCCGTTGAGAGGCTATGCGCGGCTCCCCGCGCAGCTGACATTCAAACGCAGCTGTGCCCATCCAACACTGTGCAGTGACTGCATATTCAGATGGAGTCTATCAGACCGAAATAGAACTTGACAAGGTCCATGGCAGTCTTAACGTCTGTGGGCCAGAAGCTCGTACCTGCGTGGAAGCAGTTGTCCGCTTTGTCGAATTCCGCGGCGCCGATGTTCTCCAACCAAGTGGGGTGGAGGTTCATGCCGCTGCTGGCTGCGCCGAAGGTGCAAGACCACAACACGACATACATGAAGAGCAGGCTTTCACGACCACCTGCTTGACGGTGCATCTGCGAGAGATGCGCGCCATGAAAGTGCCGACGAAACGGGGTAATCCGAATCCACGAGCCCCAGTAGAAGAGGGCCAACATGTCCACGCAGGAAGGATTGACGTCCTTACCGAAGCTTCCGCACGAATGCAATCTCGATGAGATGGTCCAAGTGGGAATCGATTGTGAGGACGAGCACGCTGAGGATATACCAACGCTCGTCCAAGGCGAACACAACCACCATCAGCACGTCGCTGCAGAGGAAGCTGCCGCAGGAGACCGTCTTGATTCCGAACTCCAAGCCTGCCACGACTGTGAACATCGCACAAACCGCGATGATGGCAATCACCACCGCGACCATGTTGGTCAGCTCGTCCTCGGTCAGGGTGCCGTCGAGCCGGCTCGTGGCGAACTCCATTGGTCGCAGGGCCATGCGGGGAGTTCTGCAATGGGGCTTGGCAATTGCCTTTGTGCAGTCAGTGTGCGAACCCCTGTGTGGATGTACATATGTCATGTAACATTATGTGACTGTGTATGTATATATATATATATGTATTTATATATCTACATTATACTCGAGGCAATATTATTGACATTATTGTATACAATGACCAATGAATATCAGATCTACTCATACGAGGCTCACTTCCTGCTCCGCTCACTGCCACCACAGGCCATGGGGGACTCACAGGGTGATCAAGGCTTGCAGATTCAGTTTCTTTGCAAAGGTGCGCCGTCTGGAAATCTGGAGTGCGCCGCAGCTGCCCTCGACCAGAGCAACAGCCTGGCTGTCCGCCGAGTGAAGCTCCAGGTACTGGCCACACTCTCAACAGCTCTTGGGCGAACTTCAGGCACGGATCCCGACGGAAAACTTAGGCATGTAGACCCAGGCTGGAGCGAGACGCTCCAGGCGCAGATCCATGCTCTGGCCGAATCTGAAGACAAGGAGCCATCTTCCTTTGCATCGACGGCGTTTTTCAGATTTTGGTTGGGGGCTTGGGGGCGAGGAGCACGTCTCTGTGACGGAGCTCTTGCTGGTCTCTTGGCGGCCCAAAGGCGGCCGTCGGGGAGGTGCAGCTCGAAAAGCTCCAGAGGGCGGCGGAGGTGCTGCAGCAAAGGCCACGGTGACGACTGCGGCTGAAGACGAAGCGGCTGAAGTCCACAGCACGGGAAGCTTCAGGGCCCAGGCCGGAATTTGCTCAGGTCTGGCTACTACCCGTAGGTTCAAGTCATCACAACTCGTCATAAGTCCTTGACTTAGGCTTGCATGGCACATGGAGCTTATGGGGCCAGGGCGGGCAACAGAGTGCTGGAGATTTTGCAGCGAAGGATCGTAGAGGTAAGTGCGGTAAGGGTGACGTTCTGCATGCAAAATTCATTGCATGACTCGGCAGCACTTCACATGTCAAGATTATGGCATTTACAAGCCACGGACAGCCCCAATGGCCGCCCTTCGTCGAAGGAAGCAAGAAAGGAGCCAGGCGAACGTAGAACCAAATAAGCCAGGTTAACTCTCACTTGTAGGCTGTATGAACGAGGGGCGGTCTGTTGGCTTCCTTCTTTCTCTCACCGTTCTTCATTCACTCCGCCTACTCCGTTTCATTAAGACAACGTGAGAGAGGAAGCGAAGCGAACGACCGCAACAAAGAACCCAAAAGATAGGAAAGTTATTCCTGATCCAATAGATGACAGGGAATTCCAGGAATTAAAAGAATCTGGAAAGGATGGGGTTCTTCTTGGCATAACATTAAATCCTAAGAACTGCATTGGGGAGAAGGTAAGAAGAATGCCGGACGCCAACTTCTATGATCTGAACATCGCTCGGCAAACGTCTACATGTGACAGACACCTCTTGAGCTGTTGGCCCTCTCTCTTTCTCTCTCATCTGGTCGCAGGGCGCAAAGCGACAGCACCAGAAGATGGAGAATTACTCCCATGTCTGTTGAAGTCGAAGAAAGAGTGCAAAAAGAGTGTCCAACCTATGGTTCACCCTCTCTCTCGAAGGAGATCAGCGTGCTGACTACGGAACGCACAACGCCGCCACCCCCGATACCACCGCAGCAAAGTCCTAAAAAGCCTTCTCCGACGGAGCAGGGCCGAAGTCACTCAGTTCAGGTCGGACAGCGAGTCCGAGTTCGTGGCCCGAGCCGATGCCTCGTCTCTTCCGGCACTCAAGCTCACAAAGCTCGATGCCTCGCCAGGTATTCGCGTTCGGCAGCGAACAGTTGCGGGAAAAGGCGCCTTCCACCAGCAGAAAACCTTCGGTGACTTCTGCCCTAAACAGCCAGATGAGGCCAGGCAAAGCATCGAGACCGGCAGAGGACAAGGAGGCCGTGTTTAGCGTGCGCTGCACCGAACCATATCACGGATATCAGCGAGCTGCCTTCATAGCTGCCACATCGTGAGATTGTGGAAGTGCTCGGAGGCTGCGAGCTGGTGCCCCGCGTGTCTCGCTGGGGTCGCTTGGATTGGCCTTCTGCGTGAGGGCGGAAGCAGGGACACCATCACTTCGTTTCACCTTCGTTTTGAGCACCGAGAAAAGTGTCACAAATCGAATCCCGTCGGCTCCTTTCAGCTTTGCGTAGGGCGTCGGCCTTGGAAGATTGTCAGGTCAGAGGGGCATACAGGCTGCGCCCTCCACGTGTCTGGCTCACAGCAAGAAGCGAGCGTTCTTTCAGGGAGCGTTGTGTCGAAAAAATCGAAGCGCTGGTGACAGGGGCCGCGAATACCTGCAGAGCGGCTGGTGACCACGTGAGGCCAGCTGCCGCTCAGCTGCCAGCTGGCTGTCAGAGGCTTTGGATTTTCTGATCTTGTTCTCGCAGGGGTGCGGACGGGCGCTTCCTCGGCTTTTGAGCAGCCGTTGTCTCACTCCTGCCTTGAACTCCCTTAGGGAGCTTGAAGACGATGCATGACAAAGTCCGATGCGACGTCGCTTGCATTCTGATCCGAGTCTTCTGCATTCTGAAGAGAGCACTGGCTTGCCAGCGTTCAAAGCTCCGAAGAATCTGCTGCGGCTTGTAAGTGAGCTGTCAATGTGTCTTGCAGCTAGACAATAGCAGTCGATGTGGTGGCTTCAGCAGAAGCCGTCACGCCTGTTCACAGTTTGCAGTCCCACACTCTTTGCACATCCACGTTACCGCGTTCCCTGCTTTGAATTCGTGGTCATGGCCTGGTCTCGTGTGCCATGCTCAGCATCCTATGGTCAATGCCCAAATTCTCCGAAGCTTCTCGAGCGAGGCGCGCCCGGCGTGTCCGGCGTGGTGTGCCGTCGCAGTGCTCGCGGTGATCCTTTACAGAGCCGCTCAGTCAAATCGAGAGGGTTTAGGGCTTTGCCTGGCTGTCTGCACGATGGCTTTTTTCCTCTGCAGGCCATTGATGGCTGCACAGAAGCGTTTCTGTCTCCACCCAGACAAGCCGTGAACAGGGCCGGTGCCACGGTGGGTGCTCTTTCGCCTTTTCTTTCAGGGCGAAGTCTGTCGGTGTTGAGGCGGCTGGAGCCTCCGGAGCTTTGATGGGCTTGGGTGCAGCCGCTCCGGCGGCACATGCCTTCGAGGCGGTGAGCCGGTGAGCAGTGCCCATGGCGGTCTCTGTGTCCTTCGCCAGATGCCGAACCTGGGGCAATTCTTCAGCACTGTCTGGAGAGTCGTGTCTACAGGGAGTGACGAGGCTGGATAACCGAAACTGTGCCCCAGAGCAGTGCTGTCGCTAGCTCCTTTGAGGTCTACGATCCCACCACGGAGGAGGGTGCCAAGGCAGGGGCTTCAAGCTGTGCCCCGGGGGAATGTCCCACATGTAACCTAGTCACCTCGTGCTTGTCCGATGGCTTTACGACTCTGTGTCAGGCTCTGGGCTTGGCTGTCCCTCTGCCAAAGGATGGTTTCGGCGAGGTCACATCAGATGCCTTTGCCCCAGCTGCACACAGTTTTCGCGCGACACGAAACAGACTTTCGGCTGCCTTCGATTGCTTCCCAGGACGTGCTGCCCTTCGCCTTGTTCTTGCTGGCGGCCGTCTCCTTGGTTCGTTCTAAGAGGAAATCACAGAACAGAAATTTTCGGGGAACCGTTGAAACCGCATCGCAGTTGGTTGCCTGGGGCCTTTTGGTGGTCCCCAGCAACATGGATCGCAGCGACGGGGCGAAGCCAACGCCTCGAAGTTCAAGTGCTTCTCGCAGCTCAAGCCCTCTTTCTTTCTGGTCTCTAAAGGTCGGTGCTCTTCCCTTCCCAAGTCCCCAAGTTGCAGGCGCGGAAGACATGTTGTGTGTGTGTGCATGCCCAAAGCATGGAAGTACTGTGGGAAAGTCCGGTATTCGAATTGCAGCTTCTGGCTTCGAGCTCGCCCCTGTCCCGTCGTCCCGCGCTGGGGGCAGCGACAATGGTCGTGTCCCTGCCCCATGATCCTGTATGACAACAAGAGTATCTTATCCCTCTCTTGCAAATACCATGGCAGCGTCTTCCCGAAGGCCGCTCTTGGTCTTGCGTTCCACGAGAGCTCTAGTGAGATCTGTTTGTCGCAGGCGACCTTAATAGCTCTTCCTTTCGTCATCGCAGTCATGATCCTCAAAGCCCTGGTTCAAGCCGAGCAGATCAGCTGGAGCCGTAGACGCGGCAGTTCACCCGAGGTGGAGGACATATTGCTTTGACTGACCTAGGTCTCGATGATCTTGATTTGATTACAGACGGCTCTGTGTACGGCGCTTTTAGTTCGAGACTTAGCGGACTGCACGACATGGTGCTTGAGCCTTGAGCTGTTTTTTGTAAGATATCTTGTTGTTCCAGGCTTGGTCCTGAGCTTCACTCTGGTCTTTCGATGTCAGCAAGCTTACCAGCGCTACATCGAGTCCGCGAAAGCAATGCACACCATGAGCGCGGAGCCTCGACTCTCTACATCTCAGCATCTCTGTCTCGAAGACTCTAAGAGTTACTCTGTACAACAGACCATGTGTGTTTCTATGTGTATGTATATATATATAAATATATTATATACACAGCCATACATGCTGTAAATAGGTAGATGTCAAAGTAGACTATCGGGAATAATCACTAGCTACGCCGCATTGCACGAGGATGTTTTTTCCTTGGTCACGTCGTTTTGTTTTCTAAAGGGTCCCCGATTGCGTGCTTTGGCACGGGCATTGTCGTATAGTTGCTTCCGTGGTCGAGAAGTTTCGTAGCAGGTCAATAAAAGTAGGACAGTAGGAATCAGCAGGAGGCACGTTTTCCAGAAAAATAGAGTCGTAGATATGAGTAAACAATATATTACTAAAATGAAAACCATGAGCGAGTTGGGACATGAGAATCAGAAGTTTGATGAACCGAAAACAACTCATCGTGAACCTCTGTCTCTCCTGGGTGCAAAATGCAAGTGTATTATGTTTGGGGTGCAGAATGCACGAGCTTGACGCTTGCATGTTGATGTTGTGGACTGGGGTTTAGGGATTGCACAGCGTTTGAGTGCCCTGTTCCAGAGCCACAAACTCGACCTTGACTTTGGGCTTGCTCGGGCCTGCTTTGCGACATACGGTCGGAGTCCTGGCTTCATGCTGGCTCCTGGTTTGCGACTCTTGTGTCCTGGCGTCTTGTATGCTCCGGTTTGTGTTGTGTTTTTTCCGGTCGGAGTCCTGGGTTCTTGTTTGCGGTGTCTCATGTGGTCGGAATCCAATGTCCTGGGTTCCTGCTTGTTTCGTTTTCTTGTGGTTGGACTTTTGTTTCCTGGGTTTGTGCTTGCTCCAGTGTTGTGCGGTTCTGTTGCAGTTTGTCGCTCATTTCGGACGGGGCATGACACAGGAACATAGCGATGTGACGTGAGGTTGTGCCGTGCGCCGCCAAGATGCTTATGTGGCGGCGCGCATTTTTCGTGTGTAGGATAGGTGGACTGATGCAGCATGTAAGCATTACGCGGACATTTAATACTTTAAGTTACTATAACGCATGTTTAGTCAGAGATGCTGCCTGTATTGGTGTTTCAAAAACACGAGGCTCAAGACGGGGAGGTATTATATAAATTATGTATGTATATGTATATATATATATATATATATATACATATACATATATACATATGTACATATATACATATACATATATACAGTGTATGCTATATCACATCACATACTTATAGTATCTTGTCGTATCTTATGTGATTATTACGTGATCTAAGATCAAATTGCTATATTTGCTGATTGTATTTTCTATTCGTTTATAGATATGTATTTGTTTAGTATAAGTATATATGCACGTGTACAGCAGCCATCCTTTTCGCGCCTTGGGGAATGGATCGACGCTTGCGGCAGCCTGCTCTCTTTCAGCAAAGCATCTCACAAATCTGACAGCCGTGCCCTCGGTGCACCGTCTGCACTGTTGACTTGTGCACTGTTCCATTGAAACCAGGAGAAAAGGCGCAGTTTGAGGGCGTCATGGTCCGATTGATTCTCGGCATATCATCACAGAGTTGATTCTAGAAAACCTGGAAGCTCAGATTCAATGCCTCAAGCGGGGCCGCGGCCTCCAAAGAAACCAGCCGAAGCTAACTTCCCGAAGCTAAGTTCTCCATGGCTCATGTGTTCTCTCGTCTCACTGCCTCGCATTGTCGCATCTTCGATGTTGCAACTCTGCTTCTGCAACCAGACCAGACGATCCGTGCAGTGCTCACGTCATTTGTTCTTCGTGTGCTTTGAGGTTTTGCCTGATGCATGCCTGTGCCATGGAAGATCTGTGCAACAAGGCCACCGGGAGCCGGGTTTGTCAGCTATCGGCAAGAAACATTGCCTACGACCCCAGTCTTTGTTATCGCTGTGCGCTGATCCCGCGACAAGTCGCTAAATGAAAACAGCGTGTACTCTGTGGGCAGGGAGATCACTTCAAGCTGTTAGACATCGAGGCAGGTGATTCATGGTATTAGATCTACAGTGGGGTAAGGGCCGAAAAGGATATGTTCCAGGCATTCCTGCCGGAAGACCTCAAGCTCCTCGAACAGCCAGATGGAGCGAACACGCTGGAGAATCCAATTTCTATGCAGATCCAATACGCTGAGTCCCAAGCAAAGGGCTGTTTCCGATTGAGCCTTCTGTCCTCTGTGGCCCAAACACAGAATTACCTAAGCTCAGGTGTTCATTTGGATCAAATACTTGATCGTACAAGGCATCCAGAGCCGAGGCCTCAGGGACTCAGTGGATGCAAAGATGATAAGGTTCAGCTGCCTGAACCTGTAAGCCCTGTAAGCTGTCAATCCTAAACGCACACGTTCACGCGATCACAAAGTCGTGAAAAGCAAGTTTTGGACTTCTGAGGTGGTTTGTTGGACGTCCCTCCGCCGATTCTGACGCGGGCCTACCAGGAGATTGGTGCTGGAATGGCTCAATTCCACAACGCACAGATGATCTCCATGTGGCCGTTCCCCTTTCCGTACGCCCAGCTCAGTCTCTTCCTCTCAGCACCTGGGCCCGCAGAGTTGAGCAGCGTTGGGGTAGTCACGAAAGCTCTCCCCGAAAAGCCTTTCGTTTCAATAGCCAGAACTTGTTCTGCCTTAGAGCTTAGGCCCCCAAGTTTTGGGAGCTATCCCCAACGGCCTGGTGGCTTTTAGGGGCGGTCCCGATCAGCCTTCTTTGTGGCTGTCCGACAGTGGAGTCTTCGACCGCCTTTAAACCGAAAACAAGCCCCCAACGATGCTCATGCACCGAAAGATGCTCACGATGCTCGTCTCAGGGACACGGCGGATCCGACTTGGCACGACTGCGGTGCCCGCCGTAGCAGTAACAGACCGTGTCTGGCAACACTGCAGCTTGGGTTGGCAGGTCTGCAGACAATCCCATGGTTTCAGCCCCCACCTCCTCCGACACGATCACATGCAGCTAGAGCTTTCGTCGCCTCCCCCCCCCCCCCCCCCCCCNGCCACGGCGAGAGCCGGAAGTTTCCCCTGCGACAACGGTGCCAGCAAAATGCCAGCAAGCATAGCTCCCCCGCCGCCACTTACAGGACACCTTGCCCCATTAATCTATAGAACCATTCCGCCAACTCGGCGGCCACATATCAACCCAAAATTCCAGAAATTCTATTCCCAAAATCTCAACCCAAAATTCCGTAAAATCAAGTTCCCAAAATCCTATTCTCCAAACCCCGTTATTCCTCAGCCCAAAATCCTTCCCATAGATCCTAGCTATTCCTCAGCCCAAAATACCAACCGTAAGACCCAAATCCCAAATCCTTAATTCGCTTACGTACCCATAAGCCCTAAACCCATGCGTTTAACAAAATTTAGCAAATATAATATAGAAATACATTAAACAGGTATATCAAAGTCAATTTTCTCTAATCGTTCTTTCCTACAAACATACTTGCTTCCCTTTTTATTACTATCTAAAATCTCCTGATAGTCTTTAAGCACATCCTCAAGGCAATGTTTATACATATCAATATGTTTCTCATCGCTTGTATTGCAAACTTTCATCATCGGGTATTTAATCGGGACATAGTCTTTAGTTTTAATTTTTCTCACGTTGTGATCATTTTCGTTACAGAATACGTAAGTCCAACACTTTGTCTCTAAATTCGCATTCGGGGTCTAGCATATACAAATTCTCTATTTTGACGATCCTATCATTGCGTTTGCAATTGTTGCATTTGTGTGTGTCAGCATAAATATTATTAACATTATCTGGTAACTGAAACTCGTCAAGAACACAATAATCTGTATGCTCTTTTAATTCTTGCAATTACAACACTTCTTTTCGTCAATCAATTCTAATTTCAAATCCTTCAGTATAATGATATCTAAGAACTCTTCAATAATCTCCTCCTGCTCATATTCACTGAACATTTCCATGATAACATATAACGTGTTATGCCAATGAAGACGTTTTGCGTTATGATATCTCGTGACCCGCGCAAAGATATAACGTGTTGTGCCGCTAATCATGGGAAGTTCAGCATCCACCCAACAAACAAACACACAACCTTTAACAAACCCTCCTGCTAAAATGCAAAATCCTAAACCTATGCATATTCACCCTAAGTTCAAATTAGGCGAATGTACATTTACAGTTGATAACTTGCATGAGCTATACAGAGACGTTGAATGTAAAATAGTATGTAAATGTTGTAAATGATGAAGTTTATAAAGATATACGTGGTAAGGTAATAAAAGATATATTACACGGAATTAACGGTCGTGTCGAATGGTATTCAAGAACATATAGACCCGTTGAACACGAAGATAAAAACAGCTGGTATGTATTCAAAACCGCTCTCAGCAATTTGGATGAAACAGTAGCAACTTGCAAATTAAGTGATTGTTCATATCATAATTTTTGATAAGTTTTAGTATTACAAATATATAGAAGTTATAGACGAGATAGAGGAATTAGATAAAGTAATAGCACACCGAGATATAGAACGTGTTGTCGTAGTTTGTTAGAGTTCTTGAGCGCCGTTTGCTATTTTCTTAAGAATATGAAAAAAATCGAAATAATACTAATGGAAGAAAACAACGGAGGCTTTCACACAGATAATTGCAGTGTAGATTGTATTGTTGTAGATGCGGTAAAAAAGCACTTTTTATACAAACTAAAACAACGACAGACAAAGAGGGTAATGTTATTCTGTTATTGTCAATAAAGTAGAAAACAGGAGTAGTTGGAAAGTTGGCAGGGGAACGACACCCGACGGAAACGCCAATTTCAAAACAAATATGAAAGATAATGAAGATTTGATACGGTAGATACAGGGTTCGGTTCGCGAAAACCAACGCCCGAAGAAAGGATAGAAACTCTAGAAAAAGAAGTAGAAGAACTAAAGAAGAGTTTCAAATCAAATAGCATGGATTAACATTAAAGGCTTGTTGTATTACAATATGACAGAGCCAGTTAAGCTATCTTGGAAGAAGGAGAAGAAAGCCCTCAAACAGTGACCCCGTTGTTTCACGTTGAATGAACGTATGAAAGGGAAGTAGTGCGATGCATTCAATAGCATGTCATAAGAAGGTGTTTAATTAGTTTGTCGCGAAGCTCGCGAGGCTCCAAACGAGCGTCCCCCTATGAATTGAAGAAAAATAGATGTTATTGTTAATGATGTGAAAAATGTAGTAGAATCTAAATTAACAAACGAACCAAATCAAGTTTATAATCAAGACATCGTGTTGGAATGTAGAGGTGCTGTTTTGTCTGTGCAGTGTCATGTGTAGTTTGTGTCACCGTAGCCCTTTTTGGCTTAAAGCACAAGAGCCTGCGAGCCTAAAAGTCCGCTGCATGGTAGCGGAGCGCTGGGGACGTGCTCGGAGGGAGGCGTCCACGAGTGCTTCGTGGTCCGTGGTGGCAGCTGCGCCAAGGAGGAGGACCAGTGGGATTG
>BGNK01003780.1:0-67236 GCA_003297005.1 Symbiodinium sp. clade A Y106 | reverse complement strand
CTACCACCAAAACTCGAAAAACCTCCAGAAGTCACAGCACTAGCAGGTACACTCGGAGGTGCCACAGGCGACCCGGTAGGCGCCGGTACAGTTGCTCCTGAACCACTTCCTGCACTTGCTGCAGCAAAAGGGTCTGCTGACACCGTGCGCCGAGCTTCCTCAGCCTTTCGTCTGGCTTCTTCCTCGTCCAAACGACGGTTCANGCTGCAGCAAAAGGGTCTGCTGACACCGTGCGCCGAGCTTCCTCAGCCTTTCGTCTGGCTTCTTCCTCGTCCAAACGACGGTTCAGAAGAGTCAACTGAGCACTCTGAGCTTGCATCAGAAAGTTCATCTGATTCTGCTGTTGCTGCAATGCTGTGTTCTGGTTGTTCAGCATCTGCAACATCAACTGCTGCAGTTGGTCCGNAGTTGGTCCGCACCCAAAGTGGGCGTCGGCGGAACCGGAAGCTGAACAGGTGCACCCGTCGGCGCACTTCCACTCCCTGGCACCTGTGCTGCCGTCGTAGGCGGCTGAGCAGAGGGACTTCCAGAACTTGGTCCGAACAGGTCGAAATCCATCTCCTCAGGCACAGGCGTGCTGTGGGGCGAACCTGCCGCACTCTCTCCTTGCTCGGGCGAGGCCATGGCNACCTGCTTCCCGAAACGAACGCGCACGTCACAAACCTTCAACACTTCAATCATGTCGTTGGAGGCATTCGACAGCGTGGGCTTAAAATCATAGGTGCGAAGAACTTCATACTTCTCAAAGCATGAAGCAGACATGCAATGAGAAGTAGCGCCGCTATCCACTAGCCAGAAACTATCTTGCGACTCTATTCCAACTAGTCTCACTTGGTGAGCTGCCAAAGCAGACACCTCAGGCGTCGGNGAAGTAGCGCCGCTATCCACTAGCCAGAAACTATCTTGCGACTCTATTCCAACTAGTCTCACTTGGTGAGCTGCCAAAGCAGACACCTCAGGCGTCGGGCCAGGAGTCGTCCTCAAGACACCGCCACGGGCACCAACTGGAACCAACTCACCCGAAGCATGAAGAGCCATCACCGTCTCACCTTCAGGCTCTTCTTCCGCTTCACCCTCAGCCACAGCGCGCGCTTGCTGCTTCTTGTTCTTGCCCTTTCCTTTGCCACGCTCGCCTTTGCCCTTTGTTTCAGGCTTGTCGTTCTTGTTGTTCTTTGCACCCTGNACAGCGCGCGCTTGCTGCTTCTTGTTCTTGCCCTTTCCTTTGCCACGCTCGCCTTTGCCCTTTGTTTCAGGCTTGTCGTTCTTGTTGTTCTTTGCACCCTGGCCTTTGCCCTTGTCTTTCCCTTTGTGCTCGCCGTGCCCTTTCCCTTTCTTCTTCTCGTCTGCAAGTCTCTGGCGGCACTCTTCTTGGTAGTGCCCGGTCTTGCCACAGTACCAACAAGCCACCTTGGACTTGTCGGCNCGGCACTCTTCTTGGTAGTGCCCGGTCTTGCCACAGTACCAACAAGCCACCTTGGACTTGTCGGCACCACTTCCAGAGTTCTTGCTTCCCTTCTTGCCTTTTGCGTCGCCTTTCCCTTTTTCGCCCTTGAGACCACGAAGGCCTCCACCAGGCAGCTCCACCATGCGAAGCTGCTCCTCGTAGAAACGAAGGCTCTCAGCCATCTCGTTCCAGCTGCCAGTCTTTCCATGCAGTACCAAGTACTCTCTCGCTTGCACTCACACGGCTTGCAGCAGAATGGCCGATCGGTCGGCGGCGTTCAAGCAAAGGTCGGGAAAACGAACCAGCTTCTTATCTCCCTTGGAGATCTCGTCCTCGAGAAAACGAACTACCTCCAGCNCGGTACAGTTCTCGCACGCCTTCGTAACCAGCTGCAGCGTTGCCCTGGCGAGTAGAAACACTCCTGAGGATCTCCAATCCTCTGTCCCACTTGGCCAAAGCCTGTTGCAGCAGGTAAAAACAGCCGCTCCTCCCTGCGGTGTCGCTGGGCAAACTCACTTGCTGGATCTCGTTGGGCACAAACAAACACTACCGCAGTTCTCCCACAAACACGTCGTCGGTCAAGGATAACCAACTTGACAGCACTTCCAGAAAACGGTGGAATTCCTCTAGCTCTCGAATTCTTCCTTGCTTCATCTCCCCATGGTTGATGAGAGACAGAGACGGCAGATACTTCTCCGCTCCACCACCAAAACTCGAAAAACCTCCAGAAGTCACAGCACCAGCAGGTACGGAGGTGCCACAGGCGACCCGGTAGGCGCCGGTACAGTTGCTCCTGAACTACTTCCTGCACTTGCTGCAGCAAAAAGATCTGCTGACACCGTGCGCCGAGCTTCCTCAGCCTTTCGTCTGGCTTCTTCCGTCAAACGACGGTTCAAAAGAGTCAACTGAGCACTCTGAGCTTGCATCAGAAAGTTCATCTGATTCTGCTGTTGCTGAATGCTGTGTTCTATGCTGCCGTCATAGGCGGTTAAGCAGAGGGACTTCCAGAAATTGGTCCGAACAAGTCGAAGTCCATCTTCTCAGGCACAGGCGTGCGCTTTGCGTGGACTCGCATGCCCGGGGTCGAGCGCACGAACGCGAGTTAAAGTGACACATTATGCGGCGCACTTGAAAAAGAAACCCTTCACAGGGATTGGCGTCGAGTGTACGCTTCAGAGGGGCTTCAAGGGTGGCTTAAGGGGGCTTCAAGGGAGGGCTTAATGGTCACCCCCCCTCAAGGGAAATCGCTCTGCGAGGGTTTTCACACGACGTTGCATTATGGAAGGTTCTGCGACGGAAACAAAATCAGAGCAAACTAAAAATGAAAAAAGAACAACTCAAACAAAACGCAATCATCAATCAAAAGAAGAAGAAGCTAGACGACAGGAAACTAAAAGGTAAAACAACAAGCTGAAACAGAACGCAGTTACCGAAGAAAAGAAGAAGAAGCCACACGAAAATCGCTTTATGGGGAGTTTTGCTTCAAGGCGGCTTCAAGGCGGCTAAGGGACTCCGTAGGGAGGCTTGAAGGGGCTGAAGGGCTTAAGGAGACTTGAAGGGGAGGGCTTGAAGGTGGCTTGAAGGGGACCTGAAAATCCATCTGAATTTTGAGTAGCTTCTTCTTCTTTTGATTGGTGATTGCATTTTGTTTGAGTTTGTTCTTTTTCTAATTTTAGTTTGCTCTCTCTTTCCGCTGCAGAACCTTCCATACAGCGGCTTCCGAAGGCATGGGGCCCATACAGGCATTGAGGCGAAATTTGCAACCCTTCACAGGGATTGGTGTGGTCGAACGCACGAACGCTGGTAAAGAAACGCTGTGGTGGAAAAAAACGAAGCAAAAAAAAATGTTCCCCGAGGAGTTGAAAGGTTTGCAAATAGAGACCACAGAAACTTCCAGGCAGTGTGGGTACCTTTGCAAATGCCAACAAAAAGTTTCGAGATTTTGAAGTTCTTTCAATGTCGACATCTTGAGGATTCCAATGACAAGCAATGGCAAATTCCATGTGCTGGCACGGCCACACGTGGCTTCTCTGAGGCGAAGCTGCAGCACTCTCTCCTTGCTCGGGCAAGGCCATCGCTTCACAGCTTCTGGACTTTTCTCAGGAGCTCTGCTACCATGTGAAACCCACAGAGCGCGTAGCACTCGGCTTTTTCTTGAGCCAAACGCGGGCGCAGCTAACTGACGGTGAAACAACTTCAGCTGTCTGTCTCCAAGAAAAGCACTTCAGAACTGAACCAAATACAGTCACTTTCCTAACTCAAAAGCACTCCAGCATGCTAACATCAGGGCATCTCAGATTGAAAAGGGAATTTTCACAAAGCTCGGTGCGAGGTCGACGAGCATTTGCAAAGCCAGTGAATCACAGAATTCTCGTGGCATGCCATTCTCTGCTCAAGCAAGCTTGCGAATCCTGTGAACCCTTCACAGGGATTGGTAGGTTCGAACGCACGAACGCGAGGTAAAGTGACAAAGTATGCGGCGCAACTTGCAAAGTGCGTGTGGCAATGTGTCACTCCTCGTGTTCGTGCGTTCGACCACGCGAATCCCTGTGAAGGGTTGCAAAGTGCGTATGGCGATGTGTTACTTTACCTCGCACGCGAATCCCTGTGAAGAGTTGCATTCCCGATCAATGGGGATGGTGCCACCGAGATAGAGTTTGAGTATAGTAGAGTGTTTAGTAGAGATATAGTCATAGAGTCACAGAGCCAAAGAGCACAGAGTTATAGAGTCATAGAGTCACAGAGTCACAGAGTACTAGAGTTACACTAGAGTCACATAGAGTCAAGTGCATTACTTCACTCTATGTACTTCACTCTATGTGTCTTCTCTGCGGGGCTTTGCACGGAAGAACCCTTCGCGATGCTTTCGGGAACAAGAAGAAGCTCAACAAGTACCACGGCAAGCAAATCGCTCGCAAAAAAGGTGAAACGAAGACTCAGAACTAGCAACGCTGCGGCGTGCAGGTTTAACCAGCATTAACCGTTCAGCATCAAACTACAGTGCTCTGACAGAAGCATTCTCGCACTTACTGACCGGACACATACCGATGGTGTTGACCAAACTCAAAATGTGGTCTCAAACGAGGAAACTTTCGCTCAAAGTTCGCTCACAACTCATTAGCACCCAAACCCCGTGGGATCCCTTCTGGTTGTGTCGGGGTTTTCCTGTTTGGTGTACTGCCACAGTGCTGCAGGCGACGGAGTTGCGGCTTATTTTCAGCTTTGGTTTTGACTCGGCAACAGAAGACCAGCGTGTGCAACTAGCATCCTGGTTTTTGCCTTGGCAAATGGAAACCAGCGTGTTCAACTAGCAGCCTTTGTTTTCGGCTTGGCAAAATGGAAACCAGCGGGTGGATGTTGGCGTTACAAACATATACAGCGTCCTCGAAATTTGCAAGGTCTGTACCATACAAAGATACGAAGTTCATGGGTGGACGTTGGCGTTACAAACTTACAGCGTCCTTGAAGTTTGCAAGGTCTGTAAGAGGAAGGACAGAGCTCAAGCTGCAGAGAGGCAGCGTTCTCGCACTTACTGCAACCTTACAGCAACTATGAGAAGACGTCCGTCAAGAGAGTATCGCACAAAGGCGGCGCAGGATGTGGATGGAGTAGAAACCTTGCAACCAACAAGCCGGCTACCAGGTTTGCAAGCCCTCCAAATCGAAATCCAGAGGCTAAAAAGACAAAGGGGTCTTTTGAGTGGGGAAACCTCCCGAAAGCCTCAGATTCAAAAACAGTACGGTTCGTAAAATGAACAATTCCAGTTATGAAGCGATACGAAGCCTGGTTGAAACGGACACTCTCAGTTGGTTGTCTTCGACTCGCAGAAACTCGGGTTCTCTTTTAGTATTCGTTCGGCTTCTATGTATCTCTCCATATCACGCACACCGCCCAAAACACCAAAGGGCAATTTCGTGAAGTTTTCCAACCAATTAATGGCTCGTGGTTCCTCCCACAAACATTTTGTTGCCCCTGACATAGATTTTATTGTGCCTGTCGTATGCCATCCTGATCCCTTGAGTGTTTGTAATCTTATTATTAGCTTCTAACATGCTGTTTATTTTAGTTTCTATTTTACTCATCGTGTATATAAATAGAGTATAATTTTTGTCTTTTGCAAATATATAGCACATGAGTTTCAGACCACTTACTTATAAAAAGATATATGTAAATTCTAAATATCGCACGAGCGACAGCAAATCACCTTCAAGCTTTCAGATCGAGTTAAGAGAGAACTTTGAAATCCCAGACGGGACAATAGCCCAGATACACGAAGTAGCAATTCCTAACACATGGTATGCCATAAGTAGCAACAGCAACAATTTATATTTCAGGCATCAAGTCTTACCACCAGCGACACCACAAGGGATCACCTACACGAGAATAGTAATTCCTGAAGGCAATTACACGGCTCCCGACCTCGCAACAGAAATAGCAACCCAACTAAACGCCGTTTTCGATGTAGTAGGAGTAAATCGAACCAACACCTACAGCGGCAGCTATAACAACCTAACCAACAAAATAACAATCTCGTCTAATTATACTGAAGTTATATTCATTCCCCTAACAGATGCGGATGTCCCCGATTTTGTAGGTTCCTTCTCTAATTCGGTCGATCTCAACAACTTGAACAGCACAAACGAGGTTTTAAGTTTCACGCAAACGGTGAGCGACAGCTTCACTTCTACCAGTCCATGGATCACAAGATTTGTAATTTTACTTACTGCCTTATCACGATCTATATCTATATATATATATATATACATCATGTCCCGAGCTGTCCAACAACAAGTTCACAGCCCTTCGACTTTTACGAATGCCATAGTCAAAACCATCCCCGTGAATGCCCCCTTTGCCGGTATTGTTGCCGACAGCTACGGTGTTTCGGATTACGACTATATCAATGTCTCGAGACGCTCGATAAGGCGACTGACTTTTAGAACAACCGACGAAAGCGGCAACTTTACAAACTTAAACGGGGCGACTGCCTCTTTTAGTATCCTCTTTCATAATACAGATATGGTGTGAAACAAAATAGAAAGTATATAGAATAATATATAGATGACTGAAGAAACTAAGGAATTAGCCACCATTGACGAAAACCCAGAACAGGATGAACCCAAACCCAAAGAGACGCCTAACGAAGTGTCCGAAACCAAGGAAGAACAGAAGCGAGTTAAAATTACCGAAGTCGCCAAAGAAAAGGGAGAATGTAAAGACTGTAAGAAAACGATGTGTATGAAAACCCTTAGGTATTCTCATCCCGAAAAATGCGAAGGCAAACCAAGCGATATAATGAAAGAACCTGTTAGAAAAAACAACCTTAAACCAAAAATTAAAGTTCAGAATTTAGCACCCGAGCCGGAAGACGAAAACGAAACCTTTACGAACGAGAGCCAAAGCAACTTTACCAACAACCCGCCCCACTAACAAAAACGCCCGTTCCGAAACCTAAGGCGCCTATGACACAACCGGCACAGCCCGTAAATCCTTATGCCAACCTCACCCAAAGCCAACTCTTACAACTACAACTGAGATCGATGAATGCGGAAATACAAAGAAGGAGACAGGAGAAGGCTTACATGTTAGGAAAATCGATGTTCTCTTCAAGAAGTAAAAATCTAAATAAATAATATATATATATAATAGATGGTCTTATACAACAGATACAAATTTAGACAACAAAAGAAACAGAAATGAAGAAGTCGTTAGACAATCCAGTTGTGGAAGATGTGGGCGGAGTTTCTTTTAACAAACATAGCGTAGATTATTTACTAAAGCTTAAACAAGAACTCGAAGCAAGAGAAACACAAGTAGCGAACATGGCTTTGAAACGAAGATTGTTAGAGAGTCAGATGAAAGCAAACTACGAGATCGAGTTAAACAGATTGAAAGGGGAGCTACACAATCCCAGAATGCCCGAGACTTCTTTAGAACATCTGAAAAAAAGATCTGAAGTATTAGAAAAGTTGAGCGAAGCAATTTTCTAAATAAACATATAATATAGAATGGAAGTTAAACAGTCATCACGAAAACCTCAAAAGGCTTTTGCTAAAACCGAACGGATACAATTTCACAGACGATCGCGATACGAAGACATATCAGAACTGGTAAACGACAACGAAGAAGCGTTCAAGCCTTTTCCTAATAGAGATGCCGTATTCTACAAAGCGAGTAATAAGGGCTCAAATTTCGATGGGCGAGATCACTTAAAAAAGTTAAGGGTAGAACAGAACAGAATATCTGAAAGAGAGATCAGAGACGAAATGGCGAGACAATACGCATCGGACGAGGGAATGACACACAGAGCTTTATTCACCGAAAACGACAACCCAAGAACCCCCGAGTCTTTAACATGGAAACCGACGACGCAGCCACGGAAATATTAGGAAACGACACCTTCGTAGATCCCCAAGAGGACGACACAAGTTATTTAACAGATCTGATACAAAGAGCAGAAGAAGCGAGGCGAAGCAACACCCAAGCCATCACCGAAGCACACGCCCAACAGATGGAGGTAGACCAACAGGGAGGCGACGGCATTTTACACAGCTTAGGAAGGGGTCTCGCAAGAGTAGGGCAAAACATAGCGGCCGGAGTAGCAGCGGCACAAGATCTAAGAGCGGCGGCAATCGCAGGAGTGGCAGAGCCGGTAATAAGCGGGTCCGGGATGTGGTGGTGATGAGACGAATTTTACCACAGCCCCGCCCATTGTTAGACATCGACCAAGCAGTCAGAAACGCCAACGCTTTACCGCCACAAGCACCGACCACGCCACCCAGCACCACCTTTACCTTAGCACCTTCGATAATTTTACAACCGCACCAGCCAAACATAGGAGCAACACAGCAACCATTACCACCGGCCGCACAACAACCAGGACTACCAGCATTTACACCAGCACCACGGCCAACACCTAATTTTCAACAGGACGGATCGTCAAGCTCAAGCGGCAACGCAAACGCACAACCGCCACTTTAACAACCGCAACAGGAAGAAACAAGACCCGCACCGAAGCGACGAAGAACAAAGAAAACCAATTTAAAGGAAAGCTCCAGAGCCGACGCCAGCGAAACCAGAGAAGAACAAAACATGAGACCCGCCATCATCCCGAGTAAAATAGGAATACAAAAACTTAGATATTTGGAGACGCCAACAACAAAAAGGCAATAACCGGCGCCACTTACAGAAAATTTGGGAGTAGTTATAATGCGTGGATCGCAGCCAGAGGCGACCCCGCTATGAAAAAAACCCACCTAAAGGAATTACAGAAGCTATATCCCGAAACCGTCTACGGATCAAAATTAAACAAATCCTAAAGCCTAAACCCTAATATAGATTCGTTCAGTCAAACAAGATTTCAATAAAATCATATCCTTTATCGAATATTTGTTTCATTTCAGAATATATTTTCATCTAAAGAAATATTTATATAATATATTATAATATATATTCTTTAAAAAATATTCTTTCTATAAATTTATATATAATAGCCCCTTCGGTCTCCTTCGTTTTCGCTCCATCGACGCACAGCGGTTGCTTCAAGAGACTTTGCGACGCTTTGCCGCTTCTGCCTCCACTATATGCGGCGCTTGAGAAGGCTTCACCGATCGCTTCCGAAATTTCCTTCGGTTGTCCTCGACCACCCACCGCTGGTAGTCATCATAAACTTCTTTGGGGACCACCTTAGATAATGAAAAGATACGCTGCGATCACTTGCTTTATACTATCACTTGATAAATAGCATGGCACAAGAAACATCAGACGATCCGGTTGTTCATCGCCAATGCGATTAAGCAGTTCACACATTGTCTCGTTCATGTCCACTGCAATATCCAACTCGCGCCCATTTGTTGTCTCCACCAAGAAGACAACCATAGCGACCACACACCAAAAAAGAGAGGCGAGGGCTAAGGGCTTGTCTTGAGAACACACACACACACACTACAGATACATGTAGCAATGCAGCACGACACAACTTAACATGAATGCAATTCCGAAGCTTTGTTTTTTCTGCAACAGGGGCGACGTCTGTAAGCTCTGTGTTTGCAGCGCCATCAGATCCTGACAGCAATGTCATGACACAACTCTTGAGGCAACAAACTAACCACAACATAACAATAACACTCTGTCCTGTTCTCATTGCTGGGCATAAACTTTAGCAAATCATCTGCTTCACGAAGCCTTGTCGGCTGGTTCATCATCGTCGGGCTTCTTCTTGGACGGTGGGCGTCCACGCCCTCTCTTGGAAGCATTGGACTTAATCTCCAAGTTTTCGAGGTCGGGGAAGAGTTCCTCTTCATCGTTTTCGGGTGCATTCTTCTTATCGTCATCGTCCCGCAAAATGAACCAATCCTTCACAAAAGCCTTCTTCTTTGGCTTGTCATCATCAACATCCATGTTGTCATCACTGTCGTCGTCGCCATCATGCTCGGAGCGTGTGCCGGTGCTACGCGTCATCTTCTTCTTCATCACCTTGGCATAGGTCTCCTTAAAGTTTAGCATCGCCTCCGAAAACTGCGTCCATTCAATGTTGCCCATGTCGTTGGCGTAGAACATCACCAAAATGTTCTCCAGAGAACGCTTCACCACACGGCGTGTCGTGTCGATGAGGGTGAGCACCTCATCCAGCTCCACATCCAGCATTGGTAAACAAAGGTCTCGAACCTGTTTGATACGATAAGGCATATTGTTGTGGGAAGCAACTTCCGAAACGAACTTGAGGATGCGGTCAAAAGGGATATGCTCGAAGAGGTGGAAAAGGCACATCTCGGGGTTCGTATCCGCCTCAACGATCATGGCATCCATGCGACTCAAAATGCTCTGTATGGTGGAGCACTTCACGGAAGAGTGTTCGACCTGATTGTTGCCGAGGCGGGTGTCCTCCGCGGAATAGCGGATTCTCTGAACACGACTCGAATACCCCGACACCATCTTGAAAACGGTTCCGGCTGCCTTTTGCTGGGCTGAGCTCTCTGCGTTGTTGGCGCGCTTACCACCGCCAACCTGCTCAACGACAATGTTGTCGGCAACCACGATAGGTGAAGTTGTTTCCGTCTCTTCACCCTCAGTCTCGGTTCCAAGCATGTGATTCAAAAGCGAGGTGATCGGGAAGTCCATGAGGATTTCTATAAGTTTGCCGACCTCACCGATCGGCATGTGGCTCATCCTCAAGGACGGTGTCGCCCTTCACACTCTTCACAGTCAAGCTAAGCGACATAGCCTCAGATCAGACGGTTTTAGATACATGCGTGAATGCAACAAATAAAGCAACACAAAACTTTAGCTTAGCGACTGAGGCAGCAAGTCGAGTCAAGAAGGGACACTGGTTTTTTGCTTCAAGCAAAAAGCACAAAGGGGCTGCGGACACAAATACATGTCGCTCATGCTGTCAACCTCATGCCGAAAAAGCAAAAGTGAAGCTCACGACCGCACATTCGCACTGTCTTTTTAGAAGACAGTTCCTCACATCAAGCTGTTCGGTGAAACTTACTGATACACCATCTCACGCTTTTCAGGAAGTGCAGACAAAGAAGAAGTAGAAAGACCGGACGACGAAAGCATGTTCATAGCAGCGTTCGCCTCATCTTTGTAGTCCTCCTTCTTCGCATTCTCAAGCTCGGTCAAGGCACAACGCAGGGATGAAATGCACAAACGAAGTTCGGTCTGTTTGTGCTCCAAGCAAGAGATCGCTTCACGCATTTTGTCCGCGTCGTTCTCTTTCATGATTTTGTTGACCCATGGGAACAAATCCGTAGGGTAGTCTATCGAATGCTTTGCCATTGTGCAGCAGTCGGAAAAGGTCGATACAGGCAATCTACCAAGGGGCGTCTCGATCAATAATTGCTACAGTCATGCTAAGGATTTTAACAAGGACTTTTAGATAGACTATATAGGGAAATCGGGCGAGGTGGGAAGGTCAGGAATTGAGGATTTTATAAGGATTATTGGAAAGTGTAGGGTATACCATATGGTAAAAACGGTTGAGGTCATAGCGGGTGGTCTGGGGAAATACGGGAGCCCATCCCTAACTGAGGCAGGGCAATAAAGTGCCCATGCTGCCTGAATTTCGCCAAGCACTTGACAGTCGCTTGAGAGAATTGTGGTGGCACAAGTGTACGGAAGATGTCCTCTGTAGCTCCTGTCGCGGTCGCTTGGTGGCTTTGGCGGCTTGTTCGGCCCGCTTTCGTCTCATGTTTGGATGCTCACCTTGCGACGCAAATTGCTGTGCAGGGCCTCCAGAGCTGCTGGAGTTAGGCCTCGTGGATTCAACTTTCCGGCTTGACAACCCGAATGCTTGGCAGGCTTTGCCCAAAAACGCAAGCCTTGCGGCTTGCAGGGCATGTGAGTGGCTTTGGTTCACAGATGTGCGACTTTGGCCCACTTTGCAGGTCACGGTTTACAGCTTACAGGGATGAGCAGGGTAGCTTGAAGCTTGTCAGTCGCGATGCTATTCCGCCGGTCGCAGTTTTCTATCGCTTCGTTTGGTTTCTATTTGTTGATTAGTTTGTTCTTGTCTTCCTAGGTTTCTTACTAGGACCAAGCGGCAGCCGCCGTCGACGAGACCTAATCACGCCAAAAAACTACTAAACGGTCTTTGGCTTAATCTACAAGTCGCAGTTTTGCTGTGGCTTCAACGGTTACCCTGTTTTGCACTTTTTGATTCTCAACTTGCGAGCTTGAAAACTTGGATACTTGTTACCGAGTGCGGCAGAAGCCGCCGTCGACAAGGCCCGATCACGCAAAAAAACGACTTGCGCAAGTCATGGTTTACGGCTTGCGGGTGCGCAAAGGTGAAAAAGCATTGTGTTGCGTGTCAGCACTGAACGGCGTTGACCGGCAAGTCTATTCTCCGCAGCACTACAGCTTCCGAATGTTCGCAAGAGACATGTTTCACGTTTTGGAGTATTGCTTTATGTATGTTCTTCTTGGCTTTCTTGCCACCTTCCATGGGAGCTTGCGGGAAAGTGAGTCGCTGGAGTTTGGGATGTGTTGCGAGGAGGGAGTTTCGGGGAAGCGGTTCGGGGGTGTCGTGGGGAGTGTCGCGGTATGCTGCGTCAGAATGCCGATTCCTAGACGCTATATGTTTCCATTGAAACAGCTGCTTGTGGATGGCACAAGCACGACGATGCTGGTGCTATCCATAACTCGTCGATATATACTGACGCAGCAGTCGGGTTTGTGGGTCCTATCAGGTTTTTTCGTAAAATGGCCTCGTTGACAGGCGCTCGGTCCAAGCTAAGAAGCAAAGAACCAATTAACAAGCAAAGCAGTGAAACAGCCCAGGACTCAGAAGTACATATAGAGTTTACAAACCGCGGGCGAGAACAAAGCTGGTGACAAAGCCATATAGTCAAGCACATTTTCGAAGCTGTACAAGGAGGGAGCTACCTACAACTCGCCTTTCAGCGGCGAAGCAGAAGCATAACTGGGTCGTCACTGAGGCACGAACCAAGCCCCAGCCGTCGTTCTAGATCCGTCGCAACGAGCGACCCTTTCGAAGCTGTTTCCTGCATCACTGTGAACAAAATCCAGCAAGACAGCCAAGTCAAAAGGGGCTGGCTGTTTGCCGGTGCTTCATTTTGGGGCATGGGTCCGGAGGTTCATGGAGGAGAAACTCTTCTGGGCGATCAAAACCTTTTGATGCGTTGCTTCTTGGAGGGCATATCTCCCTCAGTCCCGAATCAGTTGCAGAAGGCGATACTTAGAACCGCACAGATGTTCCCAAAGCGATCAACTTTCAGGGACCAGTCTGAGTACGATCCTTCGTTGTACCACAGGTCAGCTGAACCTTTGCTGAGCAGTTAGCCAAATTCCGAGAGGACGGGAGAGCCGAGCTGTTGTGCACGAAAGCAGAGGCAAAGAAAAAACATGGACTTTGCGCTGTCTTTGGTTGTTTTGTAGGCATGTACTAGAGGAATGGTATGCCTTGGGCTTTGCTTCGGCCAAGGACCCTACATTCTTCCGGAAACAAACTGATAAGATGTACTCAGTGCGGAATCGGATTGGCTACGCATGGCTTGCAAATCATCTAGCCGTGTTGGCGTCATCGCATCGGCATCTTTCGTATTCAGTCGGCACAGCCTATGGGTAGGTTAACAAAGTGTGAAGCGCAGATACGGCCACCGCCTGACCGAACAACCGGTAATCACACCTCTGGCACGACATGCGGCACTGCACGGCAGACTCTTTGCAAGAGTGACAAATTGAAACACGATGTATGCCTTGGACAATGGGCGGCGTGGGTGGAACAAAAATTTCCTTGGCATTCAGGTGGCAAAGTTTGCGTTGTCGCGGCCGTTCAGGTTCGGAACCAAGGTTTCCTCCTAAGCCGCTGCCCAATCGCCCTTCGCAGCAATGCTTCCAATGTGCTGCTTCAGTGAAAAGCGATGACGGACGCCAAAGCACCTAGCTGCAAAGTCAACTTTAAACCCCAAAAGCTTTCAGCCTCTGGCAGAGATCGCTTGCGCAAACCCATATGCTGGCCTCCCAAAGCCAACTGACCAGCACCATCGCCATCACACCATCAAACTCATCCTCACATCATCCGTCATCCATCACCCATCATCCGTCGTCCATCATACGTCATCCATCACCAAATCCTTCATCCTTCATTCTGCATCCATCATTCATCACGATCGCCATCACCATCATCATCGCCACAACCACCATCATCGCTATCTTCTCCATGTACATTATACATATCCCGATGGTCGTGGTGGCGATTTTGACTGTCATCAGAACATATCAGAACTATTACCACTACGATCACGATCACCTCGCTATCATCGTCACCATCACCACTACTATTGCCATCATCACCGTCATCATCATCATCATCGTCGTCATCGTCGTCATCGTCGTCATCGTCGTCGTCCTCGTCGCGATCTTCATCACAGCCATAATCAGCAATGTCGCGGTCGTCACGGTTTTAGGACGACGGCCCTAGTGCTTGGGAGCCAATGAGCCGGGCATTAGGGTTTGTTGGGTGGCGCTTCAACGGTTGTGGATAGTTATGCAGGCCAGAGTTGGCTTCAGAGTTCGTCAGTATGTGAGGGATTCGTTCTTCACGGACCTCTTGCTGTGCAGCGCAGTGTGGTGGTTAGTGCTTCCAGTGATACAGTAGTTGGAATACAAGAGCCGAAGCAGCTGCCGGCACCTAGCAGCGGTTATCATTGACACCCTTCCCGTCGTGATGTCGGAGCCACGAAGTCTTGTAGTTCCACAGCGGTACGGTAAAGGTCCCCACACCCTCAGCCATCCTGGCTCTAGTTTTTACGGTTCTTCAGCCATTAAGCCTCGAGGCACCCAGCGATGTAACAGCGCGGCGGAACTTGGGTTTGGTCCAGGGCTTCGGAGTTTTCGGGTTACGGCCTTCAAACGTACACGCAGAGCTTGGATGCGCTGTGAGGACAAGCCTGGCAAGTGGAAGGATGTCCTGGAGGGCCCCGGGTTCGACGGCAAGGAGAAGCTCCTAGTCGCCGTGGCCACTGGGAAGGAGGATGAGATTCGGAGACTCTTGGAGGCGAAGGCAGATCCAAGTGCCGAGGCTTTGGTTGTCGCGGCCCGAAGGGATGAGAGCAAAGGCCTTGCTATCGTGAAGCTGTTGCTGGAGAAGAGAGCCGCGCCCTCTGATCCAGACAGGTATGGATGCAGGCCGCTCGTGGTGGCCGCTGCAAAGGGCCATCTGGAACTCGTTCGTCACCTTCTGGAATGTCAGGCGCGTCCTGATCCCGAGACTAAGACCTGTCCGACAGCTCTGCATGCAGCTGCCAGCTTTGCAAGCATTGACCGGAAAACATTTGAAGGGAAAACACAGGAAGAAGCTGAGAAGGCAGCCGAGGAATTTTTGAAAGTGGCCAAAGTTCCTTTACAAAAGCGGGCCGATCCAAACGTGTCCTTGGAGTGGGAAGGCCATCAATCCACATGCATGCTTGCAGCTGCCAGCTCCAAGGCACCGGACAGTTCTGCTCTGGATATGATACATCTCCTACTGATGCAACGAGCAGACCCAAGGGCCACAACAGAAGGCCGCACTGTGCTGTCGGTGGCTGATGCAGAAGGGAACCGAGCGGAATACCTGCTGGACCGGCTGCTGCGTGGCGAAGGGTAGGAGTACACTGACATGGTTCAGAATCTGCTGCAAGAGGCCCGTGACACAGAGGACGACACCCGCCAGCAGAGGTTGCGGGAGCCCGTGCGCACCATCCTCGGTCGGGATCAGAAGGCCAGGCCCTAAACCCCAAACTCAGCAGTTTCCGGGGATGATGATGCTGACGTGACGAAGACGATGCTGCTAGAAATGATAGTAAGATGAGAAGCATGGTGAAGATTAGATGAGGGAGATTAAGGGAATCATTGCAGCGTGGCGACGGCGATGGAGATGACGAGGGACATGAAGGTTCACATCGGAGTTGAAGATGAGTTTGACAGCAGGGACAAGCTTTGGCATGATGTTGATGTGAATGATGACGACGATGATGATGACGGCGGTGGTGGTGGTGGGGTGGTGGCGGTGGTGGCGGTGGTGGCGGTGAGGAAACAGATGATGTGGATGGAGTTTGATATCCGTAGTACTGGAAGGACAGAAAAGTTGACTTCCCTCGACGGTGATGATGATGCTGAAGATGAACTGCTTTAAAGTCGAAAGTTTACCTGTGGATGATGATCGTACTTTTTTGGCATTCCGTTTGTTGTTGCTGTGGTTGTTGTCGCAGCTGTTATTCCTATTGTTGCTGTTGCTGTTCCTGTATTTGCTGCTGCTGCCGCCGCTGCTTCTGTTGCTGCTGCTGCTGCCGCCGCAGCTGCTGTTGCTGTTGCTGTTGCAGTTACTAGTGCTGCTGCTGCTGCCGCCACCGCTGCTGCTGCTGTTGTTGTTGTTGCTGTTGCTAGTGCTAGTGCTGCTGCTGCTGCTGCTGTTGTTTCTGTTCCAGGCTTTCTACTTGTTGTATTCCTAGGGTCTGAGAGGGTTTTGCTTCGGCTCATCATTCAAAGTAAGGATGTCTGGCCGATGCAGAGTGTCTGTGTCTGTGTTTTGTCTGTGTGTCTGTGTGTCCAACTCTGTCTCAAAGAGCCTATCCGTATGATGCAGGGGGCAGAGGGTCTCATTTCACGGCCTCTGCCAATGAAGCTCCGTGGAATTGAGACAGGTAAACGTACCTGCAGTNATTTCACGGCCTCTGCCAATGAAGCTCCGTGGAATTGAGACAGGTAAACGTACCTGCAGTGGTCGGCATGGGCACATGAGTGCAGCTTGCGGCCAACATTACAGTGACATGTCAGCGTGCATTGCAACAGTCATGAGTGAGGGGTTGCAACAGTCATGAGTGAGGGATTGCAACAGTCATGAGTGAGGGATTGCGATGACTTTACCGACTGACTGTTAGTTCTGACTTGAGACCTGTGANGAGGGGTTGCAACAGTCATGAGTGAGGGATTGCAACAGTCATGAGTGAGGGATTGCGATGACTTTACCGACTGACTGTTAGTTCTGACTTGAGACCTGTGACACATTGTGTCAAGTGTGCGTGCGTGCGTGCGTGCGTGCGAGCGAGCGAGCGAGCGAGCGAGCGAGCGTGCGTGCGTGCGTGCGTGCGTGCCTGCGCGCGTGCGTTTGCGAATGCATGTTCATAAGCCGCAAAGCCAGGGCAGCAACGACTGGGATTTGGACTGGCAGAACTTACACTATGCGCCGAAAGTTCAAGTGTCGCTACGAAGTCTTCGCATCCGTGCTCCTGTGGCGTGCCACCCCCGAACCTTACTTGTGTAGTTCCAAGCGCCCATTTTGCCAGCTCTTGTTGCAAATCAGTTAATACGATTCTCATTGCTCATCTGTTTATTTGCCTGGGTGACCGAGGAGTGCTGAAAGCTGTGGCACAGGCTGCCAACGACGAAACCTTGGCCACTGACACTGTGGAGGCCATCACTGCCGCGGCATGGCTGCAGTTGCGGGCGGTCACTGCTGCTTGGTTCTACAAATTGTTTTTTCCGGGTGTTTTCTGTATGTGGCTTTGTTGCAGGAGGGCAGCCTTTGACTTTAAGCAAACATAAGTGAGGCCATAGACGTGTGTCTGGATGCTGTGGCAGTTGCTTGCCTGTGTAGCGTCACCATCTCCTGCCGTGCTGGTGGTGATCTGAACGCGCAGCCGCGGCCTTGGCTTGGCAGGAGTTTTGCTAAGCCCGAAAATCTCAACGAAAAAGCCGCTGGATGGTTCCCATCTCACTTTCAGCGCGAAGTCGTCCTTAAGTTCATACCTGACTAGCAGATGGCAGCCCCCGGTACGCTTCCTTGCCTCCACCGATTCCTTGGGTTTATTGCTTTTGTGGCCATCGAACCCTTCCAAGGCTTTCATTCGCATTTCTGATCCTCATTCAGGCGAAAGAGGCTACCGAATGGATCGTGCACTTCTTCTACTTGTTTGGTGGATTCTTCTCAAACTTGGTGAAACATTTTTGCCTCAATAAAGAAGTCAAGATCGAAGACTGGGATGAAAGCATCTCTAGTCAGGGTGCAGAGTTTCTGGAAACCTTTGCTGATTTACTATTTCTGGTCGTGGGTTGTGCCGCCATTTCAAATCAAATGGAGCTCTGCAGCGAGGGCAGCATGGACAAAGTGTGGATGCCATGGTTCTGCTCGATGTATTGGCTAAGATTTGTCTACAGTTTACGTGGGGAGCGATGGCTGGGAATATATCTACTTCCGATTCTGTCTGCGGTGCGAGATACCTGGGCCTTCTTCTTTGTCACCTTCCTTTGTGTCGGAGGCGCTACCCACGCCTACATTATCTTGGACCCTCGGGGAGAAGACCCCCTCCCGATCTACTCTGCGCTTACCCACACGGTGCGCCTCGCCATCTTCGGAGACTTCGACCTCTTCGAGTACCAGGGACAGGACCCCACTTATGAACTGAACAACGATACCAATCAGTGGGAGCCCAAAGATCCAAGCCCCATGGACCTGGGGGCAGATTGGTTTTGGAGCTACGGTTACCTGCAGCTCTCCTTCTTCATCACCGGGATCGGCATCACGGTGCTTCTCATGAACCTCCTGATCGGTATTTTGGGGCATAACTACGATGCACACCAGGACCGGGCGCAGATCCTCCTTGTGCAGGCCAGGGCCCGCATGTTGCAGGAGCAGCAGCGCAGGCCCTGGAGTAGGGGCTTCGCCTGGCTGCGAGGATGCTTGAAGCCTGCACCGTCGGGCCCTGAAACCTACATGCAGGCCAAGGCTCAGACGCAGGAGTTGGAAGAAGAATTTGATCGCTTGCCATGGCAGTACCTTTGCCCTGCTACCCTGGGCATCGTTTGCTTACGTCCGCTTCAACCGGTCATGACAACCGAAATCTTTGACCATTTTAAGGCAGGTGCAGTGTACGGGCCTGTGACACAGCATCGCAACCTGTCCTTTGTCGTCCTGATCTTGTGCCCACTGCTCTTGGTTCTGTCCCTGGTCGTCTGGGTGACCTTCTGGCCGCTCTGCCTGGCATTCCGGATCCAAGGCGCAATGTCCAGGGTTGTGAAAATGCACCTGAGGCATTGGATATTCGGACATACTGCTGCTGCTGCTGCTACTACTACTCCTACTACGACTACTAGTACTGCTACTACTACTACTACTACTACCACTACTGCTACTATTACTGCTGCTCCTGCTACTGCTACTGTACCGCTACCGCTACTGCTACTGCCAGAAGAGGCTGGCAAACGGAACGACCACGTCGAGGACCCGCCCACGACCTGAACACGAAATGAGTCCAACTCCTAAGCTCCAATCCAAAACCCACAGCCCTATTCGTGACCAATCCTACTTTTGTTGCGATGGTTCTACTTGTTTCTGTCATGGGTCTGTATGAGTAAATTCAACACCTCTTAGGACGGAAACCTGGAAGGGTGTGCACCAAGCGAGACCGTGTTTGTTCTCAGAACCCTGGAGACAGGCGTGCGCTACGCGCTCAACCTCACAGTCTTCGGTATCTTTCACACGAACTTCGCTTCGGAGTGCCATATCCTGGCACTTGTTCGGAGGGAGGATGGAAAGACCGACCTGAAGGACGGGGTTTAGGGTTTAGGGGTTATGGGTTTAGGGGTTTAGGGTTTCGGGTCGGGTTTGGGATCGAGGATGGAGATGGGGCTTATGGCGATGATGGCGCAGAGGGTGTAGGGATGCGGAATTCTTTCTGGGATTGTTGAGAATACGATCGAAGTTCGGTCCCCGGAGTGCTTGCTCAGACGAGCACAGGGTGCAAGGTTTCATTTGGAGTCATCGCATTTTGCGATTTAAGTCGGGGAGGCTGGGTTTTGAAAACACAGAGTGCATGCTCTTGGCCCAAACCCAACCTAGGCCCTGATTTCCAGGTCCTTCAGCTCAAGGTTTGCCGCTAAAGAAGAGAAGACAGACTACTGAAATACCTAATCCGAAACCTCAAACTGTAAACTGCTCGCTCGAAGCTTAGAGGAAAGGATCGAGAAGGTGGAGGACCTCGTCAAGGCCAGCAGCTGCATGGCACTGTGAGACCTGTGTTGGTCATGCTCAATGTAACAACAACTGGATTTCCACTAGTGCCGCTTGTGCTGCCGCTGCTTCAGCAACACGCTGGTGTAACAGCATCTTGCTGCTGCCACGGCTGCTGTAGCTGCCCGCACGAGTGAAAGCTAGAAGAGGGCTGAGCCGCCACTTCAGCCGGCAAATGTTGAAATAATGGGCACAGTGGCAGGAAGATGCAGTGATGCCTGCTTTGCCTAGCTTTGGGACCTCGGCGAAGTGCCGCCGTTCTGTTTCTCTTGCTCTCATTCCTGCTCGTCATGCAGTGTCTTCTTCAGGGGTGCTCGCATTCGTGGGGCTTCCTGTCTCAGGAGCTCCAAAAAAGCAGTGACGCGAAAATGGACAAGGTGTTGACTTTACTGGATGCAGGCTGGCAGGGACCTGAAGCATGAAAGCCTGATTATTGTAAGTCTGTACACCAACTATGCGGACAGTCTTTTTTTTTGGACTCTGCGTTAGCTGAGATGCTGCGATCTTAGTAGCTACGGCAGGGATAATCATTGGTAAGCTGAATGCGAGGAATTAGGTGTCCTTTTCCCTCGAACCGAGACACCAACCTTACTCTGACCCCTCAGATCCTAGGAACCCCCCCAAAACTTAAAGGTGCCGAACGGTCCTTGCAGGAATTCGCACACTCCCGAAGCTTTTTTCCAGATCAACGTCTGTTCAACACTTGTATGGTTCTGGTAGTATAACAAGATCACGAGAACGGTCATGCGTGATACTGGTAGAGGCCACAATGGTCAGATTAGCAATGCTCGTCATAGCCATAGCAGGATTGATGCATAGCAGGATTGATGCTTATCGCTGTGAGAATGCTCAACATCCTGCCACCATCATCCGGCAAGTGCAAACATGCTAGACATTCGGTTGTCCCCGGAATCGCGAGAATCCCAAATGAGGTGCAATGCACACAGCACAGATATTGGCCGTGTCACCTCGAGTAGGCATCACAGCACGAGCCATGCCCATGTGACAGCGAGAAGAGCATGTACAATCATACTCGCAACATCCGTGTTCATAATGATCGTAACAGTCTGCTGCAGCTGCAGCTGCAGTTGCAGTGAGAACAATGCCCCAGTGGCAATAAGGACCGTCCCCTTTCTTGACTTCATATGGCAAGTACCCATGACGGCAACCAAGAAATTTATCACACGATCATAGGAACGGACGCCGAGTATGACGGTTCTACTGCCAGGCTACAGAAAACGAGCGCATCTGCATTGCTGCTGCTCCAGCTTGTGCTGGCTGCTGCTGCTGCTGCTATTCCTGGTGCTGTGACGACAAGGACTGCCAGCGCAAGCATTGCTGCATCAACATCAGCTACTGAAGCAGCAGCTGCTGCTTCTCCTGCCACGACGGCTACCACCACAACAGCAGCAGCAACTACAACAACAGCAGCAGCAGCAACAACGACGCCAACAACAACAACAACAGCAAGGTGCAAAAAAAAGCTGCAGCCCCGTCAACCCATATATCTGCTTTTTGTCTGTACATTGGGTAGAGACAAAAACAGGAGCCCCGTCCTGTTGTTTTACCCCCCACCCCCCCCCCTTCACTAGCCTCGGATGTCTCTTGCAGGGCCTACTTTTATCTCCTTCTTCTGCGACTCATAGGCTAGGTGCCAAGTCGCTCCGTCTTCAGAGGACCAGGTCCGGAAAGATGTCTCGGTCGATATCTCCCCATGTCCGAAGGAGAAGCCTTCGGGATGTACCCAGGAATAGGGAAGCAGCCACTGCACCCAGCCCTTCCGATAGCTGTGCGTGTATTGAGCGTTACAGGCCAACGACCGCACGTGGCTGGCATCTTCTACGCACATGTGTGTCTGCCCGGGTCCAACAGCAACAACACAGTGCCCATGGTGTATAGGGTTTGAATGGTTTGCAAAGGATTTTTCAGTATCTTCAGCGTATTTCCATGGATTTTGCGCGTTGTGCAAGGATTTGGTGTGTATTTGCAAGGATTTGGTGTGTATTTGAGTTTGTGTGTATTTGCAAAGATTTTGTGTTATTTCTATGGATGTGTGCGTATTTCCAAAGACTTGCTACATCTTTCCGTTGATATTGTGTGTATTTGCATGGTTTTTTGTGTGGATTTTGTAAGTACGTCCATGGATTTTGTGTCGTTTTGAAAAGATTTTCAGTGCGTATGTCCAAAGCATCAGACGTGGATTTGAGGGCCTGGGACCAAAGTCAAAGCAGCAGGCGTGGATCTGAGGGCCTGGGACCAAAGTGAAAGCAGCAGACGTGGATCAGTTCGCAACGTGCACGCCTTCATCGACGGCAAGCACTTCCAGGTCTAACTTAATGGTCAGGAGACTGTGCATTCAGGGTTTCTGCTTGACTGAAGAGTGCGTCAAAGCGACTGCGTGGCAAGTGTAACATGCCTCTGTCAGTGTGTGTGATCAGCAGACCAGAGGGTCAACGTGTTTACAAGCACATGTGTCAATGTGTCATGCAGCTGTGATTTCAGATTCAGTGGCCAGGAGCGTGTCCGAGCAGCTCGGCATGCCACATTTGGAGCTTACCGCAAACCCGGCAAAGGTTTGTGCGTGGGATATGTGAAGCCCAAGGAAGGCAGCCTCCGACACAATACAGGTGCAAACGGTGTGGTGTTGCATGTGGGCGTGGGCAACGGCAAGGTCGTGACCGTACATGAAGTCCGCGGGCGCTGGAATGGGGAGGCTGCGCGCACCTTCTACCAGTCGCTCCAGCGAAGCTTGGGCAAAAAATGGTTCCGCCAGCGTGCGTACACCGTCCTGGAGGACCCACAGGTTACAAATCAGCAAAGGGCATGGAGGCGAAGCGGAATGCCAAGATCTCTGTTCTGGAGACCCCCAAACGCAGCCCGGACCTTTCCGTTTTGGACTATGCTGTTTGGAAGGAAGTGAACAGGCGCTTGCGGCAGCAGGAGCGATGCTGGAAGAAGTCCAAGCGTGAGAGAAGGCAGGATTACGTCAAGCGTTTGAAAACCACCATCCGGAAGCTGCCAGAGAGCTTCCTGAAGAATAGTATCGGCGACATGGTCCGGCGTTGCCAGCGGCTCTATGCGGCCAAAGGCTACTTCTTCGAGGAGGGTGGCGCCAGCGAGTGAACATTTATGAATTTGCCAAGCCACGTGCGCCAAGATCTTCAGAAGTCAGAGGTGCTGCAGGCTGCAACAACTATAGATTGATCGTCCCCGACGGCGAAGCATGGCAGGCAAAGGGTTGGCAATGGTGAAATGCGCTGTTGTGCCAGAATAGCCTGGACGTGTAGATCTTTATATATCCATGTGCACAGAGGGTTGGTCCAAGTGCGCTGTTGCACGTGGGGGCATTGCTGACTACTGCGTGCAGGTTTCCCATGTGCATCAGAGCCGAGCGTCAGTGTGGCATGTGCAATGTGTGCAAGATCTGTGTGCATCTGTGCGTCAGGCTGCTTGTGTGTGTCTCAGCCTATTGTGCAAGAATAGCCTGCAGCATGCGTCGTGCTTGATGTGTAGATCTTAAGAGGCAAGATCTGTGTGCGTCGGTGCGCTCTCTCTGCTTGTATGTCCCAGCCTGTTGTGCAAGAACTAGCATGCAGCCTGCATCGTGCTAGATGTGTAGAAAAGGACTTAAAAGGACGTGCGTGTCAATCAAGCTGCCATCCTGCGGCAGGCTGCATGCTCTACTCGTGCTAGCTCCGAGTGCTTCGGCGCCGGCCGGGCTTTGTTGCTCGCGAAGCTCGGGTAGCTTCGGGCGCCGCGCCGCGGTTTGCCGGGCCCTCGCAGAGATGAAAGACAAACTCAGACAAACCCTTGGCTCTGCTATTATCACAAACTCAGCTGGCTGCTTGGAGGAGCATTTTGTGTGGGACATTCCTATTTACAAACCTCAGGTCGAGGCAAGGTGGAGCAGCTCGTGTGGGAAATCCCTATTTACAAACTCAACTTGCTGCTTGGAGGAGCGTTTCGTGCGGGAAATTTTATTTACAAACTCAACTGGAGCGTTTCGTGTGGGAAATTTCTATTTACAAACTCAACTTGCTGCTTGGAGGAGCGTTTCGTGCGGGAAATTTTATTTACAAACTCAACTGGAGCGTTTCGTGTGGGAAATTTCTATTTACAAACTCAACTAGTGTGTTTCTCTATTTACAAACTATTTACAAACCTATTTACAAACCTCATTCTTAAGGGAAAAAGCTATTTTCAGGCACGGGCATATAAAAATCCAGAGTTTGATTGAAGGATTTCAGACCACGGATCGCTCGCCTGGAAAATGCTTCTTCCCTTACGAGTGAGGTTTGTAAATAGGTTTGTAAATAGTTTGTAAACAGGGAAAACACACTAGTTGAGTTTGTAAATAGAAATTTCCCACACGAAACGCTCCAGTTGAGTTTGTAAATAAAATTTCCCGCACGAAACGCTCCTCCAAGCAGCAAGTTGAGTTTGTAAATAGAAATTTCCCACACGAAACGCTCCAGTTGAGTTTGTAAATAAAATTTCCCGCACGAAACGCTCCTCCAAGCAGCAAGTTGAGTTTGTAAATAGGGATTTCCCACGCAAAATGCGACCTGAGGTTTGTAAATAGGAATTTCCCACGCAGAACGCTCCTCCCTGACTCGACAGGAGGTTTGTAAATGGGCATTTCCCACACAAAACGCTCCTCCGTGGCTCGACATGAGGATTGGAATATAGGCATTTCCCACGCAAAACGCACCGGCGTAGAGAGAGAATGATCGATCTTCATGGCCTGACATGATGACAGACAAGGTGGCTTTCCACGGGTGACCTTCAAGTGTAGATTCGGCCAATCTGCCCCGCAGGTCCGGGATCAAGGTCATAAGCTTCTGGTAGCCAAAGGCCTCTTCGGCATGGCTTTTGCTTTTTTGTCGTCTTCCGACGACGAGGCAGCTCCGGCTGCAAAGCCTGACTGGCTGACCCAGGAAGATGACTCCGCCCGTTGTTTGGTCTTCCTGGTGACTTTTTCTGCGGTTCTCAGCGAAACTGCGCAGCAAGCAGAGACGCCTCTGAAGGAGGTTGCAGACTTGTCGCGATCCGACATCATGGATGCCATGCTTGACGCCCTTGCGCACCCTGTAGTTGAGGCGGCCAATCAGCGCGGTGGCCGACCTCGTAGCAAGCGAATTGAGGCCGTCAAACTCATGGAGGAGCCCAAGCACTTCCATGCTGCCCTCAGGTTGAGCGCAGTCAGCCGGTTCCTGCCTTTCAAGACCGCTCTGAGGCAGCGTTCCGGCCTGGTTTCGCACTGGAGCACCTCGCACAGTCAATAGTGGAGCGCTGTGCCGTATGGTATCTTCACGACCGAGCACAAGCCAGAGGTGGATCAGCGCCCACTCGTTTTTCTCAAGTCTGTTGGTGTGCTGGAGCCAGTTGCAGGCCACGGTCAAGCCTTGGAGTTTACCGCCCCTCGCATGAACTCGGTCGTCGTCAACCTGTACGAGGAAGCACAGGAGCCTTTCAATGCCAACCTTTGGACCAAGCGCCGCCACTTGCAGCAAGCTTGGCCAATGTCATTTGCTTTGGGCCTCGCAAGACGGCACGAGTGCCAATGTTGGCTGGAGTCACTAATGCAGGCAACAGCATGATCTCGGACCCTGTGGTTGCTGTCTTTGGCCGGCAGGCTGTGGATTTTTGCCCAACTCTTGTTGCGTCTATGGCTTTGAGCTCCCTGGTCCCTGGCAACTAACAAGGGCTTTCGCTTCATTTACTGGGATGAGTACTCACAGGTGGACTTCGCTGCACGTCCGTCCAGGTCGCCTACCGTCCCTGCTGTGACCTTCAAGAAGCTCTTCGCAGGACAGTACTTGCCTCCAGGTGAACCAAGCTCATCACGACGGCAACCCGCACTTTAAATGGAGTCGCGTTGCTGCGATGACTGCCCCATTGGAGGGCTTGTGGGACGCTGTACTGCCCATCTCCAATGAGGACGTTCGCCACATGCAGTCACGCATCATCCAATTCGAGGCCCGGGTTCCGATCCAAGGACCCTTGCAACCGGTCCCTCATTGCGCCTCCAGCTGGTGCAAATACGTCNCATCCAATTCGAGGCCCGGGTTCCGATCCAAGGACCCTTGCAACCGGTCCCTCATTGCGCCTCCAGCTGGTGCAAATACGTCGTCCAGTCTGCGGCTGCCTATGCTGCCCGACGTCCCCGGCAGGTAGTGTTGCCAGAAGCTTCCATTGACGACGAGGACCTGTAAATCAAATGCATGCAGAACGTGAGGTTAATGTCCGACATGCCAGCAAAATGGACCGGGTGTCACCAAACTTGTGTTCCTAAGGAACAACAGGTAAGCTGTAGCCAGGAGCAAGACAGCAGAGGGCAGATTGCAGTCATGAACCCGGGGCATTGTCTTTACAGTCACCGTGAAGAAGGCAGTGCAAGGTAACAGCTTACAGTATGGACCTCGGAATGGTGTTGCTGAGCAGTAAAATAGAAGATGAGAGCTGAGAGTATGGACTCTTCGGGTGTGTGCTGCACCACAACTACTGTCGTCGTGCCAAAGTAGTGCTACCGTTTTTACTTCTGCCGCTGCGACAGCGACTGCTACTGCCACTACCGCTACTACTAGTGCTGCCACCGCTTTTCCGGACGTAGCCAAGAAGTCTCTTTTCGGAGAGCTTAGGAGTTGGGAATGTAGGCGAGGTCCACACCCCCAACGCATTGCGCAGCTCGGCATCGCGAGGCCCAAAAGATCAAAGCGGTAGTCTCCGGCCCGAAGGCCCATTCAGCGAGAGCACCCCCAGTGTGCTTCTTTGTTCGGTCCTGCTACTGTTATTGCTACTTGCCACTACCACTACCACTATTACGACCACAACGACAATTACTACTACTACTACTACTACTACTACTACTACTACTGCTACTACTGCTACTACTACGACGACTACTACGACGACTACGACTACGACTACGACTACGACTACGACTACGACGACTACTACTACAAATGCTTCTACGACTACGACTGCCCCTACTTTACGGCTACCCCTGCCACCTACTTCTACCACTACCACTACCGCTGCCACATACACAGCCACAGCCACAGCGACAGCCACTGCCGCTGCCGCTTCCGCTGCCACTGCCACTGCCACCACCACCACCACCAGCACGACTGCTATTAATGCCACTACTGAGGTGATGTTGGTCATAAAGACTGGTCACATATATCCCAATACCTACAGTTGCGATATCAATTCTGCCCGAGCTTTCAAGCCCGAAATGATCATTGTCAACACTCGCCAACCAAAGCTAATGTCTGAAGTTTTTGCAGTTTCGGGCGCCTTACTCCAGCGTCGTAAGTCTGAACCTTCGAATCCTGGCCAGGACCAAGCTGAAACATTACCCACCAGTTTTACACAAGCTACATAGAATCAAGACTCTCTAGAACTTTCCTGGTGTATGGCTGGGCGAGGCTAAAGGTTTATTCTCAGGCATTCCGCAGCTTGGAATCATTCAGCTCTGCGCCCATATCTGCATGATGTGTTAGGCGCCTTACATAGACACCTCTACAGCGACCAGGTGCAGGCAAAAAGAAAGCGACAAAGGCTCGGAAACAGGCCGTGCGGCTGAAAGCATTGTGTGTCGTTTCTATTTGGCTGTCAGGTTTTGTAATTCTTTCAGTTCCAAGCGAAGTGTTCATCGCAATCTCATCAAAACATGTCCTGGCATAGACGGAACTTCTTCTCAGGCACAGTCGTCGTTGTCTTGTCATCTTCGCCGTCTTCGTGGTCGCGGTGTGTTGTAGCAATCGTACCGGAAGTGCAGATGGCGGTAGAGGAAGAGCGCTAGTTGCAGCAGTCGTCGTCGTCGTCATCTCGGTCGTCATAGGAACAGCAGCAGTAGTGGTAGCAGTAGCACGCTGCAAACAAGATGAGAAGCTACCTCAGCCTGGCTGCGTTCACAACTACCAGCAGCTACGCAACACGTGCAAGCGACGACATCCCCACTCCTACGCCCTATATCCTAAATCCTAGAACCCTCAACCCAAGAATCTTCAGAGCCTTTTGGATATCTTCGAGGCCGGGACGCTCCAAAGTTCGGGAGATTGCCTGCCCGAGAAAAACATCGCAGAAGCATGGGGCGTATAGCAGCGGGTTTTGGGGTTGAGGATATCTTGTTCAGGCTTTCAAGAACCGGTAGCACCCAAGATTGCTGCAACCATGAAGCCAACCAACCTCATGCCAGCGGAACCAGCTGCCAGCTGCTGTTCTGTGCATGAAGAATTGAACAACCGTGGGCCTGTTTTTTTCCAGCACTTCGAAATCCCTGTGTTCGGAGTATTCCCAGCAGTTTCGCGCAATGCTAGAAGAGTCGGGATGGCATCGATGGGAGGTCAAGTGCCACACTCGGTATTTGTAAGGCATGAGATAGAAGATGTCAGTAGATACGGTAGAGACAAGTTAAGCTCGAAGTGGACGACCGCAGAGAACTCAATTATACGTCGACTGCGAACCCTGATGACCTGATGAAGAAAACCCTTTCCGTGGGATTCCCTTGGATTAGGATCCTTATCACAATCTCTATCGAAGGAGCTATATTTCCAGTCCACTGCTCGTAAATCACCGAAGCCAGAACAGGGCCCCTTGTTAGGTTTAGGTACCCCAGTATTGGGCAACAGGAGATATGCGTGGTCCTCCCAACACATCCCAAGATATCCGTTGTAACAAAGATCCGGATTCGCATGTGCCGGCCTCACGGCACAGAGCTTGGGATGAAGCGGGATCTGTACAGTAGCCGATGTAGGGGATGGAATCTCGAGAACCATGCGTAGGGCTTTGTCAGGGGTTCACAGTATACCCTCGTGGGTTGGGGATTTAGGGTAAGACTTTGATTCCTTGCCTTTCAACGCTTTCTACCGCAGGCGGAGGTGCCCCAAAGCACGGGCGGCCTCTCAACTCCACCGAAGGCGCAAGCAACGAGAAATTCGGCTGGGTTGGGGCATATCGAAGCCATGGTCTCCCTTTACCCGAATCTGTTTGCGACTTGTTGAATTTGGTAGTCGAGGGGTTGATTTCGGGAGAGCTTCTCAACATGAAGCCCTTAACCCATAAAGCCTAGCTGAACTTCAAACGCCGAGCCTAAGCCTTAAACTTCAAAACCTAAGCTCGCAACCATAAACTCAAAGCCCATTCCCTGAAACTTAAGCCCTAAACCCTAAGCCTTTNTCAAGCACAAACTCTTTGGCGAAGCCGTGTGCCGAGGTCGTCAGAACGGGCCAAGGGGCGGGCACGAAGAGCATCGAGGATTGTGTCTCTTTGGGTTTCCGGCTTCAAGGTTTTAGCACATAAGGTTTTGCTGCTGCAGTTTGTCGAGGGGTTGATTTCGGGAGAGCTTCTCAACATGAAGCCCTTAACCATAAAGCCTAGCTGAACTTCAAACGCCGAGCCTAAGCCTTAAACTTCAAAACCTAAGCTCGCAACCATAAACTCAAAGCCCATTCCCTGAAACTTAAGCCCTAAACCCTAAGCCTTTNCCATAAAGCCTAGCTGAACTTCAAACGCCGAGCCTAAGCCTTAAACTTCAAAACCTAAGCTCGCAACCATAAACTCAAAGCCCATTCCCTGAAACTTAAGCCCTAAACCCTAAGCCTTTAGCTTGTAACCGTAGGCTTGCGTCCAGGAGGAGCTGCCTCTGCCACCTCCCTCGAAAGCGATCGAGGCCAGCTTCCGCAAAAAGCTCTGCACTTTCTCAAAAAAGGGTTTAAGGTTTTCGTGTGAGGGGTTTACGGGTTTAGGGTTTGGAATTAGGGGTTTAGGGTTCGGGGGCTTGGGGGTGGAGTGGGAGGGTATGAAGGGGTTTCATCCTGGATTATGGAGTTGCCACATGGGTTAAATGGGCCTAGGCCCGGCCAGCAGTACTCTGATACTCCTTCTTGGATTGCGGAGGGATCCCGAAAACTTGGTTTAGGGTTTAGGGTTTAGGGCTTAGGGTTTTAGGGTTTAGGCGCATTTAATTTAGAAGGATCATTAGTGACTGATCTGTGTTTTCTTTCACACTTGGGGTTTGGGTTTAGCATTAGCGTTGAGGCTTCACGGCTTTAGATTGTGGTGTTCAGGCTTCAGGTGCAAGTTCCCTGACCCCCAAGACAAGAGAGCCCAATACGAGCTAGTTACACTCACTACGCCTTTCGTTGAATAACATTGAGGATCCCTATTCAGTTTAAGGAACATTCCTCAGTTGAGAGGTATTGAGAGCCATATTAACGATCCCTCCATATTCGTAGGATATTCCTCATTGCGAATAACTAGCAGGCTTGTCTCTGCCAGTTGGTCAGCCCCATCGATGAAGCCTGTAGAGCCTCGTCAGTACCTTCAGGTCCTCGTCAAGCTTTGACAAACTTTGCACCTTCAAGCACAAACTCTTTGGCGAAGCCGTGTGCCGAGGTCGTCAGAACGGGCCAAGGGGCGGGCACGAAGAGCATCGAGGATTGTGTCTCTTTGGGTTTCCGGCTTCAAGGTTTTAGCACNTCAAGCACAAACTCTTTGGCGAAGCCGTGTGCCGAGGTCGTCAGAACGGGCCAAGGGGCGGGCACGAAGAGCATCGAGGATTGTGTCTCTTTGGGTTTCCGGCTTCAAGGTTTTAGCACGTAAGGTTTTGCTGCTGCAGTTTGGGGGTTCCGGATTTTTAGAAACTTCGAGTTGTGAAATGCAGGGCTCATGTTTGGGATCCTGTAGCCAAGTGAACAAGAGCAGGGGTGTGGTAGTGTCTTTGGTGCTGCACTGCTGGAGGCTCTGACCACCCTTGCTCGATCACCTTCCACGGCTTAGAAGCGAACACTTCTGTCAAGTGTGTCGGTTCCCTATTGAGATGTTGAACATTGTAGGTCAGGCTTCGTCAATATCTTCGGCTCCCATATCCCGATATCTGAGCCCTCAAAGACCTAAATGGCCTCAGTTTACGGTTAGGGTTGAGGCCCTAAGCACACCCGAAGTTCTCTGCCCTAGATCGCACACCCCCACCCTAAACCCCGGAATTGCCAGAAGGAGCTCATCGGATGGAATGCAGCATCTTGGCTACCAAGCACTACTCTTGTGATCGTTTTTCGAAGAGGGAAACTCGCAGGAATGATAGGCCCCTGTATTGCAAGCAGAAAGGATCCTTGGCTTCCGAGCTTGGGAATAATACTCTACACCGTAATTAAACCCTAAGTATGCCCTCAAGGCCCTTCAGACTGAAGTCTCGAACCTTAACTCTAAGCTCTTAGCCCCAAGCCGTAGAGGCCTAAGCTGAAAGATCCCGACTTGTACAGATCTGCTAGGGTTTCCTCGGGGCTGTAGGAGTTCACAGCCAGACTGTGGAAGGCAGGGCGGTGGGTGTAAGGGTCCAAAAGTCAAAAGTTTTGTTCGGTTGGGTTCGGTTCGGTTCAGTTAAACCGGTACGAACAGGATGGCGGTTCTGCGCGGTTCGGTTCCTGTGTGGTTCGGTTCGCGGTTCCTACCGGTTCCGCGGTTCGTTTTGGAACATTTGGGGCTTGAAAATGCTGAAAACCTGTACTCCCCCGCGCGCCCCCGGCAATGCAGGAGAATACAGAACATGTGCTGTCTTTGTACGGCGAGAAGGAATCCTACATTCGTTACTTCTTCGGAGAAGCAACAAGCAGGGTTGGGGGTGCTGGGCCGGGGACGCGGGGCCGTACAGGTTTTGGAACATTTGGGGCCTGAAAGTGCTGAAAACCTGTACTCCCCGCGCGCGCCCCAAGCAATGCAGGGGAATGCATAGAACATGTGCTGTTTTTGTATGGCGGGAAGGAACTGCATTCGTTACTTCTTCGGAGAAGCAATAAGCAGGGTTGGGAGTGCTGGGCCGGGGACGCGGGGCCGTACAGGTTTTGGAACATTTGGGGCCTGAAAGTGCTGAAAACCTGTACTCCCTCGCGCGCGCCCCAAGCAATGCAGGGGAATGCATAGAACATGTGCTGTTTTTGTATGGCGGGAAGGAACTGCATTCGTTACTTCTTCGGANCAGGGTTGGGGGTGCTGGGCCGGGGACGCGGGGGAGTACAGGTTTTGGAACATTTGGGGCCTGAAAGTGCTGAAAACCTGTACCCCCCCGCGTGCCCCCGGCAATGCAGGCGAATACAGATCATGTGTTGTCTTTGTATGGTGGGAAGGATCCCTGCATTCGTTACTTTTTCGGAGAAGCAATAAGCAGGGTTGGGGGTGGTGGGCCGGGGACGCGGGGGAGTACAGGTTTTGGAACATTTGGGGCCTGAAAGTGCCGAAAACCGGTACTCACCTGCGCGCCACCGGCAATGCAGGGGAATACAGAACCTGTGGAGGTTCGCTGCAACGGTTCGGTTCGGTTTATGGCGGTTCGGTTCCTGGCGGTTCGGTTCCTGCGGTTCGGTTCGGTGCCAGAACCTTCCTGCGAAAGGGTTAAAACAAGGGTTGCTATAAGGGTTACTGTAATGGTCAACAAAAGGGTTAGTACAAGGGTAAAGATTTGGGTTCCTTGAGGTTTAGGCGGAAGAGCTTTAGGCTTGAGAGGCTTCAGAGATTGGGGTTTGGGGCTTAAGCTTGGAGGGTTAGAGCTTAGTCTCCATGGTGCGGGGCCTGCTTAGGAATTGACGCAGCAGTACTGCCAGCTGATGGCAGACGTGTCCACTTACATACGGCAGATCCAGGACATTTGTTTGCAGCTAATCCGGAAGCGCTACCAAAGAGGTTAAACCCCTTCGACTGAGGAATATTCCTGGGATCGTAAGCTGGATCCTTGATACAGGACTCTTCAGGAAGGAATCGTGGAGTGTCTGAGTCTGAGTGACATGTCTTCTTGCCATCACAGCTCTGATATACACCTTATACAACCTTTCGCGCAATGGAATCTAGGTAGGTTCTTGTCTGTTTTTTCTAAGTGTCCTGGGTATTTTCCCTTACTCAGTGTGGCGCTATCGGTTTCTTACTATGACGTTCGTTCTGAAGAGGCTTTGGATAGTGTGCCTGCCGCGTTTTGAGGGCATTTTGGCTTGGGAGCTTCGGGAGCTCTTTGAATGGGATATGTTGGGTTCTTAGTAGGGAATGGGGGAATGTATTATGGGGACTATTATTGGGGATTATGTAGGAACTACTACAGGGATCCATTCCCTACTAAGCACCAGGGAGTCTTGGGCTTCAACTGCTAGGTGCACTATCCACTGTTTGGGGTCTACACTGGCGCACTTTTTCGAGTCCCTGAAGTTAAGCCGTTCTTTTTTCGGCTTGTAGTAGTGGGTAACGTGACACATGTAGACAAGCAGCCCCGGAGCAGAAATCTACTCGAAGGTAGTGTGCACTCGGGGCTCAAAATCGCAGCAGGCATGATGATACCGTGAAGCGGCAGGTATTCCTCACAATCGGGTCCCTTAGGCCATCCATTACCGCAGGGACCCTCATGCAAGGCCACACTAAAGGCACAGTGACTGCGTATGCACCCTTTGGCCCTAGCGAACTGGAAGCAACTATCCAAACAAGAACACCGAGGCACTGAAGATACGCACAGGACATGCCGTAAGGCGTCAAGCCAACAGGCTGACAGATGAGATGCGCATGGTCAACATCTTGTTGTGTATGGGCGGCAGCGATTTTGAATCTGCAACCCTGGGAACTCAACTTTAACAAAACACTCAGGGGCTCAGGAGTATTCCCACTGGTACCCTTTGCCGCACTCGGCGAAGGGGTAAAGACCTTCAGGTCCTTCCCCTTCGGCTCCTTGGCGTTTCGGGCCTCGTAGTAAGACTTGATGACCGCAGTCGCGGTGTTGGGTAGTTGGCTGCCCTCCAGGCTCCGGTTGAACGCATACCCAAACGTCAAACTACGCGGGCTGCTGGATAGCTGGGTCCCCTCCAGGCTCTGGTTGGGCTCATAGCCAGACCGCAAACTTTGCACGCTGCTGGGTAGTTGGCTGCTCTCCAGGCTCAGGTTGAACGTATGACCAAACGCCGAACTCTGCAGGCTACTGGGTATTTGGGTCCCCTCCAGGCTCCGGTTGAACGAATAACCAAATATCAAACTCTGCAAGCTGCTGGGTTGTTGGCTGCGCTCTAGGCTCCGGTTGAACGCATAACCAAATATCAAACTCCGCAGGCTGCTTGGTAGTCGGCTGCCCTTTAGGCTCCGGTTGAACGCATAACCAAACGTCAAACTCAGCAGGCTGCTGGGTAGTCGGCTGCCCTCTAGGCTCTGGTTGAACGTATAGCCAAACGTCAAACTCAGAAAGCTGCTGGGTAGTCGGATGCCCTCTTGGCTCCGGTCGAACGCATAGCCAAACGTCAAACTCAGAAGGCTGCTGGGTAGTCGGATGCCCTCTAGGCTCCGGTTGAACGCATAGCCAAACGTCAAACTCCGCAGGCTGCTGGGTAGTCGGATGCACTTTAGGCTCCGGTTGAACGCATAGCCAAATGTCAACCTCCGCAAGCTGCTGGGTAGTCGGCTGCCATCTAGGCTCCGGTTGAACGCATAGCCAAACGTCAAACTCAGCAGGCTGCTGGGTAGTCGGCTGCACCACATGGCGAACCCCGCCCCGAAGGGCACCTACAGGGTTCTGGTGCTCTACGATCTTCTCCCGCTGGTGGGAGCAATTCGGGCCCTGACAAGCAGACCAGATAGATGATAGATAGACAGGCAGCCAGGTAGATGGATGGATAGATGGGTAGAGTGATACTAGAGACGTAGGCAGCAAAACCGGGTTCCCTTGTGCTGGTTGCTGTCCCCGGAGGCCTCCCGTCCAGGGCTTCTCGAGAACCTGCCGTTCCAGCCCATCTGGATGGACCCTGTGCCGGTGAACGAGCCCACGGCTGAGAATCTCCGCAAAAGCATCTCGGAGTCTTTCCTGCATGTTGCTCTGTGGCCTTCAAAGCTTTTTTGCAAACTTGTGCGCGTGAGCCGCGCAAGCTGGTTGAGCCATCGATTCGTGCAGATGGTGGTCCGGATCGTGTAGATGACCTGGAAACACATTCATGAGGAAAGTGGGCTACCCAAGTACTGAAGAGATCCTTGGGCTCGTCGTCGTACCATCTGACCCTGACCCCCGTAGCCTCGGTCAAGCTAGCAACATGAACCTTCGTCCGACAGGGGACACCCTGCAGCCAGCAACCCCCAACGAGCATTCAACTCTGAACCCTTTCCCGCAAGCGTCCCGCGCTACGACCCCATGCAACCTCGAGCTACAATAGACGTATACTGACAATTACAGTATGGAAAGCCGTCATCATTAAAAGATCCGGTGCAGGACGACAAAGCACCAACAATAAAACACCAACACACATTAACAATCACACCAACACCAACAACAACGGCGACTTCCCACTCCAACGCTGGACATCACAGCACTCGGAATGCAGCCTCACAGTCCATCACAGTCCCAAACCCTAAAATCCTGAAGCCGCCTGAAGCCTGAACTATCAACTTAAGCCTGGGACAGCGAAGCTCCAACCCGAAACCCCAACTGCCCAAAAGCCTTGCTCCCCGAACCCGAGAACCCTAAAGCCATGAACTATCTCAGGACCTCTCCGTGTGGGTTGCCCGGGGTCGGGCGCAGGTTGACTGGCTGCGCCGAAATTCAATGCCGTGGGGCAACCTGTGACTTGGTCCGAGAAGGACTTGAGCAGCAGTGGTAGTTAGTCGTCGTGCTAGTGGCAGTAGTAGTACTAGTCGTAGTTGTCGTGGGAGTCGGAGTTGAAGGTGGAGTTGGATTGGAGTGGGAGAGGGGGGCTGGAGGGGGAGGAGGAGCGATAGTAGGGGTAGTGGTTTGGGGTCGTGATGCTATGTAGTGGTCGTGGTAGCCGCTCAGTCGTCGTCGATTGCTTCGTCGTCATCGAGGTTGTCGTGTCCCTAGCAGTCGTGACCCGCAAAGGCAAAAACCCCATCCTAAACCCGAGACCGGTTGAGAGCCATAAACCCCAAAGCCGCAACTCCAAAATCCTAAACCCTAAACCCCAAACCCTAAACCCAACTCCAAATTAACAGAAGTCTCATCGGAATCGGACGAGCATTTCTTAGCTGCTTGCCCGGACGAGGCCGCTGTGTGTGGAGCCGCCGTCGCCCAGCACAGCGAGCGCGGCAAGTCCGACAAAATCATGCAACGTAAGAGTTCAGAATTGTCGGCCTTAGGGTTAAGGGAGTCAGATTTGTGATCATGGGTTTTCGTGTTTTCCGGGTTGAGAAGGGTGTAGTCAAAGCACTGAGCTTAGGCCCATCAACTCGCGGAGTAGGTCTCAGATGCCGGCTTCTAACGGGTGACTGTTTTTGGTCCTGGAACCTTCACCTCCAAAGCTCAAGATTGCGCATGCCTCAAGATTTTTATGCCGACTTGTGCCGAAGCCGAGCCGCCCCATCCAAGACAATGTCTTCCCTTCTCCATCATAGACACAGATGCGGAGCTTTGCCCTCGGGTTTGGTTTAGATTCTGAGATCGCCGTGCTTCGGTTCAAGCGATCCTGATTGTTGAATGTGAAAGCTGCTTCAACCGCGTACTAGGTAACCAAGTGCAAGCTTCCACATCGTGCAGACTCGGAGACATGCTGGACCCTTGTTTGTACATTTGCATCTCAGGGTGACAAGGCTCAGGGCTAGAGGTTGAACTCTGTTGTGGCCGCCTTGTCAGCCTGTCAGACCTGTCCGACTGGAGGTGTTAGATCCTACTTCACCCTAAACCCCAAAACCCTCGACGCTTACTGATGGAAGCGTGGAAACGGTGCCTCTCAAAAAACCCTACTTGGAGGATCAGGGGACTTCGTAAGGAAGGTTATAAGTACCCTAATTGGGGTTATAAGTAATGATAAGTTATAAGTATAGTTACCTTGTTTATAACCCTAGTTACAGAGTCCCATGATCTTTTAAGTAACCCAGGACCCTCAAACCCCAAATCCTACAAACCCCTCAGGCTACGGCATCAATTAGGGGTGTTCTAAATGATTACCTGTGTTATTTTTGGGGTTCCATATTATTAGTGTAGTAATTCTAATTATCAAGGCCCCTATATTAATGTTTAGGATTGTTGTGTCTTACAGCCTCAGCCGACACCGCCTCGCATTCGAAGCTTCACGGCTCAAAGGGCCAGGGCGGATTCTGCCTGGTCGGATTTGATTAGGATTTAAGTTCGAGGGTTAAGCCTTATGGGTTTCAGGGTTCACGCGGTAAAGTCTTTGGTTTGCAAGAACTCTTTAGTTTAGGATTTAGGTTTTAGGCTTTCATCTTTGCTTACGGCACAGTACTCGCGCTATGCCGAGACCGGCATCGGGCTCGAAAGAGGAGCCGTCGATGAGAAGTCAGAAGTCTTGCCGGTGTTTAGAGCTGAGTTCTATTTTAGACTGGGGCTGACTGGGGTGTAGAGACTTGCTATCGTTCCTATCGTATGCAATCTCGCTAGAAGAAGCGGTCGTTTGATGCTAAATGGGGATTTTGGGAAGGCCCGTGTCTGCTGTTCGACACTGAGTGGGAGATTCAAGATGAGTCCTGGTGTTCCAGTCTGGTTTCGCCCGGCTTATCCTTCTCTTCGCCGCCGGTGGTGATGGTAGTTGCAGTTGTGGTTGGGGTTGGGGTTGCTGTTGTTGTCCGCCGTGATTCTGTGGATGTTGTCTCGCCGTCCTTTGGGAGGACCCAGAAGAGATCTGTGTACAAGCATCGAGTGTTGGGGCTTGGGGTCGACTTCTGCGTGCGTCAGCATGACAAGCTTCTCCACCTGCTCCCGTCCCCGTTCCTCGAGTGCCTCGTCTTCCTCATCCCGTTCTTCCTGACGGGAGTTGAGGATGAAAGATCTTCGTCGAGGGTGATGCTAGCTCAATTCAATTCATGACTTCAGTTCTTGACCGATCGTCGAGACCGTGGAGAGCCCAGCGGCCGAAAGAGCGCAATCACGATGGAATGCCCCAGAAGCTCTCAAAACCAACATCCACGCCCTGAGCCTTTGCAAGCTCTCCGACCGGAGCTCCAGAACTTTCAGCAACATACCTGTAAGCCACTGCACTGCACTCTGAAACTTACAGGTCTAAAGCCTCAAGACTAGACATCCCCGATGACGACCACAGCATCGCCTGCTACATCTACGGCGGCGGCTGTTGCTGCTCCTACGCCTACTACTACTGAGAAGACAGCGACGACGGCGACGGCTGCTGCTGCTGCTGAAAGATAGCTGTACGAGTTAAACGAAATACGGTCCTAGTCGCAGCCGGAACCACAACAACAACACCGCTTCCAGACGGCTTCCCTCCGTGCAGCTGATGCTGCTGCTCTAGCCTATCCACGACCACGACTCCTGCGGCTGCAACCGCAACGACGGCTACTAGAAGCATGTTATGGTCGTATTACATCACGTCGTTCGTTCTGCCAGGATGCAAATGGCTGGTCCTCAACACTGTCGGGCCACTATTCGGAGATCTTGCGGCGCCTGGACGACCAGGTGCTGCGGAAGTATACATGGATACGTGCATACCCACGTACGTGCGTATGTGCATGCATAGACGGATAGCGAGATAGATAGACAAACAAATAGATAGATAGATTCCTACCCTTACACTTTCAGCGCTGGTGGATTGGGTTCAGGATTCAGGTGGTTTTCGATGTTAGGCTAAGCTTGACAAACACGTTGGCTTCAGACTTAAGGATGTAGGGTGCAGGGTCGCGAGAGTTTTATGAATCCATCCATTGTCGCGTGTCGCAACATAAGACTTCAAGGCTTTGCGAGGCTTGGGCACAAGCTGTGATCCTCACAGCCTACACTACATCCTGAACAACTCAACCCGCAGACCCGAATCTTTTGCCCCCTGAAGACTTGACTCCACACAGTGGGTGATTCTGAAAATCGAAACTAGAGCAGAGCTCGGCCATCAGCAATCTGAAGCCCTACCCCCCTAATCCCCCCCCCCCAACAGCATTAAACCCTAGCTGAATACACCGTGCAGTTATGAGAGGCGAGGGGTTTTTTTACACAAGTAATTAGAAGTCGCTATTTCAACCTCGGTGGTACTTAGCAGCTCTAGCATCTAATTATCACGATGGCAGTTGTGATAGTCTAGCATTGTTAGCAATCACGAGACAGATGCTGCTGATGATGGCGAAGATCAAGATGATGACCATGATACACAGTGTGATAACGCTGACGATGTTGGCGAAAACAGTGCAGATCATCATGGCAACATGCTATTGAAGAAAATGCAAAAACCTGACGACAAATACGACACCGGCACTATAGTTAGAATATGTTAGAATGCTGCCATGTTCCTAGTGTTAACAAGACTAATTAGCAATCATGTAAGTGATTTCGAGGTTATGCCAGGAACGAGTATCACGTGTATGGTGAGATCGGTTCTCGCGAATAGAATCGCCCTACAACTACAATACTAGTAACAATAGTGTATTCTGCCTGTGCCGCACGCACACCCTCAACTACGCCTGAAATGGAAAGCGTGAACCCTATACCCGAAACATTCAGATACCCTAGTATCTAAAGTACTTAAATCTTACAACCATAAGTCTCAACAAGGCTAAAGCGCTTGGGGCCCCCATAAATGCAATATACCCAGAACCCTTCGAGCATTTTCTGCAAGGCCAGGAGACGATCTTGCGCGACTGGGCCAAAGCATTGGGTTTAGGGTTGAGGGCCCAAACCCTAAACCCTGCTTGCCAATCGTGGTTCCAGGAGCTCGTGCTACAGAAGCGTGAACAGGAATACCATTCCTTAAGTTTCCTTGACCCCCCAAACCCCCACTCTAGTTCTTCAGGCCCCTGTATTACCAGAGGCAGCGGTTTTGGTTTTGAGCTTTGGGATTCGACCTTGCTCTGTGACGGCAAAGGTGCACCAAGCCAAACCCAAAGCCCAAAAAACGTTAGACTCCGTAAGCCTTCAGCCCAAAGCCCAGAGCCTGTTCCATGACACTCTTAACAACGAAATGCTGCAGCAAATAACACCAGAACCTTTGCACGTTCCCTCTCCAAGCCTGAAAAGAGCCGTAAAGGATCCTGTGAAAGCCACCCCTGAACCCTCAGCCCCTAAACCCACAACCCTAAGCCCTAAACTCTACTCCGAGGAGAGATCCTGGAGCAAGCTCGGAAGCCCGTCCGACGGTCTCCCATCATGTGCCTTTTCTTGAATTTCCCGCAGTTAAGCGCTACAAAGGGCTTGAGGTGATAGATAGTAGGTTCCGACGAAGAGCTCCGATTAGCATGATTCGGGCTCAAGAACTAGGATCTTTAGTGTTAGAAGAGGAAGCGTGCTTCCGCCGCCCCCCCCCTTTCGGCTTGCTCGGAAGTCTGCAAGATCCCAGGTCCCTTCTGAAAGCACTATCCGAACCCTAAAGCCCCAAATGCCTAAAGCCCACACCCGAAAATCCCAAACCCCGCACCCCATGATGCCTTCAGCAGTCATACTGACACTGACGCACACGCACACACAAACAAAAGCAAAAACAAAAACACATGCACACACAATAACTAAAGCCCCTAAATCCAAAACCCCCTTGCAAAGATCTTGAAAGCCCCAAACCCTAAAACCCTAAAACCCGTGTCATACACCCTAAACCCCGAAGCCCTAGACCCTAAAACCCTGAAGGAGCCCTTCGGGTTCGCATCTACGGCTCCGGTTGCGCGCATCTCCCAAGGCACAGACTTGCGGCTTTGGGGTTTAGGGTGCTCGGGTATGTCGGGTGTCAGTATTGCTGTAGGTTTAGGCTTTCTGGGTTTAGGACCTTGCCGTCTAGTGGGTTGAGGGTTTTCGGGTCGCAGGTTTGCCATTACAAGGTTGTAGTTGTAGGGTTTTGGGTGCCGCGGGTTTGGGTGCAGTGTTTTTGCGAGATGGCTCAGGTGTTGATTTAAGGACAGTAGCGGGCATGTGTAGGTTCCTTTCGGACTGGCGCATCAAAGTGGGCAGACCGAACACATTGCGCTACGTCGCTCTTACCTGCAGCTTAAAGCCTCCAACCACAATCATCATATGCATGGTCAACCTCGTTGCCATCATCTTCATCTCCGTAGTCATAGTCACAAGCGTGTAGCGGACTCATTTCGCACATCGCCCACAACCCTGATGGGCACCATCGTCATCACCAACATCACCATCATCACCACCATCACCACCACCATCACCACCGTCACCACCATCACCACCATCATCAGATCCACCACCATCATCGTCATCATCACTTTGCTCTGCACAGTTGGATCTACTGGATCGATGACCCTAGCACGGTTGCAGAACAAACTAGCAATAGTTGCAGCGGGTGAATAGAGTCTTTGCCAGGGCATGATTGCCATGTGAATAGAAGTACCTCTGGCAAATGGGGTTGAGGGCATTTTGGCCTTCAAGATTCCAGATCCTGAAACCCCTAAACCCTAAACCCTTCTTAGTTCTTTGAGACTTCGTCATGGACCGTTGTTTGATGTCATGTCCCCTGCTCGAATCGGTCGGAGCTAAGATGCGTACACAGCTGCCGAGGCTTCCGACGAGGACTTGGACACGGAGTCGCCTGGACCCAGGTGAGGGTGGTGGCAGACCTAGACTGTACGCATGCTGTTGGACTGGGTCGAGGAGGATGTCGTTCAAAGTGCCAAAGAAGCACAGCCGAATAAGACTCGAGTTCAAAATCCCATCAGCTCCAAATTCCAAAATGAAAAACAGCTGCTGGCACACTCATATATCTTGTGGCTTCCCTGGTTGCTTCTTGAGTGGATGGCAACGGTTTAGGGGAGCAGCAGTCACCAACAAGAGGCAAGAAGACTGCGAGTGGTCACCTTAGCGCCTGTATAGAATCCCTCTTGAATGCTAATTGCAGGATTTTGGCTTCGGCCTTGAAGCCCGAAGCCTAACAGTAGGTTTTTGAAGCCTCTTACGACCGCAGAGAGTTTTGTCCGAAACCAGAAAGCTTGAAATCCTTGGCGAATGCTACCTTGTGGCAAAGATCTTAAACCTTCTGACCTTCGGCCATGTTGCTGCCATGCCCTAGGAACCCTTAGCTAGTCAAGGCCGACGCCAGAAATCTTGAGGCCTCCAGCAATCCTCCTTCTTTCATCTCACCAGTTCGAACGAAGGGCTTCCAAAGAGCCCTGTCCAGGCCTGTGGTTGCCGTTGGCTCGGCGTCGAGTGACAACAAGATATTGAGAACCTACACAGATGAGGACCGGTTGAGTGATTGCCGGACGACCTCGAAAAAGTTCATGGCTTCAGGGGCTTTAAGGCTTCGGGGGTTTAAGGTTCTCGGTTTGAGGGTTGCAGTGTCTGGGCAGGAACTCCCGTTCCCCGGAGCACCGGATAATATAGGAGTCGGAGCACTTGATCACATTATCGCTACACGTCCTTTGTAATTACGGTATCATATACACCAGCACCCTAACCAAGCTGTTGATCATTAGACCTTGGGCACCGGGGACTAGGCCTTCTGTTCGAAATTCGCATCGTGGGCATCGTCGTCCAAGTCGTCTTAGCCTCCCTCCTCTCCTCCTCGTCACCGTCCAGGGTTTATAGTTTGAGGGTTGGTTTAGGGTTTAGGGTTTAAGGGTTTCGAGCATCATCATCGGTACCATTGGTCTTGCGACTAATTAATAACTCCCCTTTGCATTGCAGCTCATTCGGCTACTGCCACTGTCACGCTTTCGATGTACTCTGCTGTTATTACTTTTGCTGCAGCGAAAAATGCTGTTTTGTAGCACTTCTGTCATTCATTCTTGTTCGCATCAACCATAGCATCAATAATGGCAAAGGTTGGTCTTGCTATGGTTGCTACCGATTGTTACTGTGTTTTCATGAGCAATGAACTTAAAGCAATTACTGCTCCTGGTACTATGCTTATATAGATTAACAGCTGTGGAGCAGCATCTGCAGTCATGCAGTACATGGCAAACCCAACGGGAATGACGACGACGAGATGACAATGATGACTGAACAAATCACGATCATGCTCATGATGTTTATGCCCACGATGTTGCAGCGAGGATTCGTATGTTGATCACTGCAAGTTCGTGGCTCACGTGTGTAAGAACTAAAATTGAAAATTGATACTATGCTCTAGTAACACTATGCTATACTATACTATACTGAACCATCCTCAACTGTACTAAACTATACCAAACCGTCCTATACTACTACTACTACTGCTGCTGCTACTACTTACTCCTAGCCACTACTACTGCTGCTGCTACTGCCACGTCTGGTACTACTACTACTACTACTACAATGACAGCAAGTGGTAGATCTGGGAGGACTTGGATCGACAAGTCGCCTCGAGAACTTACCACGAGCAGCTCGCGGAGCAGGTCTGCTCTAGGGTAGCTTTGTAATTTCACATTGTAATGCAGTACAGTCTCTAGTGCAGCATAGTATAGTATAGTATATAGTATAGTACAGTATAGTCTAGTCTAGCCTGGTCTAGTATACGATAATATGGTCTTCTATAATGCAGTAGAATAGAGCAGAGTAGTGCTTTCAGGGTTTCAGAAATTTTGGGACGTCTGATGTATTTTTTTATGATCCTAACGTCTAAGCCTCAAGCGCCATGCTCAAAACCCTGCCGTCGTCCTGGATTTTCTTCGATCCGCGTCCTACGCCGTCTTCGTTGCGTCTGAACACTCTGTTGCCCGGCTCTTCTTTTTGTGTTCACCGTTTGAGGTTAAAGGTGTCCCGAGGATCGTAGGCCACAGAACCATCACGCAATGTTGTTCGCTCCCCGGTGCATCCTAGAGGTAAAAACGGCTCAGTTGCCTCTATTGCGCTGAACTCATCTTGCATAAGCGGATCAACTCAGCAAAAGTCGAGAGAATGCATGAGTGCGCCTCAGACATATCGGGCGCCATGCTCAGGTCGCCATCGGCTTCCAGAAGATGCAGATGCATACGGACAGGGGGCATGCACAATTTTGCCCAATTTCAATCCTGAGAGTTTCAGAAGATTACGCACCACCTGCCAAAAACACCGACATCTGAAACCCCCCACCCTAAACCTGAAAAGCACCATAAGGACCCGTGAATATGGTTCCCCAAATATGAAGAAATTCCCACCTGAAGAGCCTCTGTCTCTTGCTCTTCCCGCGATGTGTGATCTTAAGCTGCAGAGCTATCGGGTAGCAGCCTGTGGGGTTTGAAGTTTGCGATGCAAGCGTGCTGTTTGAGGATTAATATTGAAGTCAAGGGCCTAGGAGTTCTGCTGGCTTCAGCGACCTCTCTGCCTTTCGGCATCATTGCTCTCTACTTGCAGCAGCCCCACCAACCCCCAGCAATTTTTCAAAGATGTGCAGCATGCTGAATCTCTCAGGATGGGGGTGACTTCAAACTATGTCAGGGTTCTTCTGGCTCATTTTTAAGCATCATGTTTGTCAGGGTTTATATTTGAGGAGAGTCTCACACAGCTTTGCAAGAAGACTTCAATGCCCAGATGAGGATTTCAAAGATACTGCAAAATCCAGATTAACCATAATCCCAAAACCGAAGGACTCGTGCATCAAGAGGATCGCGCAGCACGATGCCTTCGAGTTCTTTTTCGCAATGGTCGTGGCGCCTCATTTCGAGCTCGTATGGGTTGTAGAGTTTTACGAGGAGGCCTTTATGGACTGTTGTTTACGGTTTAAGCTGCGGATGGTTCAGCCTCCGGTGGTCCAGGCTGTCACAACGCTACGGTCCAAACATCTACCCTGCAGTCGCGGGCCGCCAATTGCATGCACATTGTGCATAGATAGTACACCTGTCTAAAACTGAAAGCTGAATTGTTGCACCCCCTCAGCATCATCAGCAAAACTACTCACTGTTTCTACAACAGCAACACCTCTTGCTGCTGCTGCTGCTGCTACTGTACTACTACTACTACTACTGCTGCTGCTGCTGCTGCTACTGCCACTTCTGGTACTGCTACTACTACTTACTACTACTACCACCACTACTGCTGCAACAACAACAACAACAAACTACTACTACACTGCTGCTGCTGCTGCTATTGCTGCTGCTGCTGCTGCTATTGCTACTACAACTGCTACTGCTGCTACTGCTTCTACTGCTACTACTGCTAGTACTGCTACTACTGCTACTACTGCTACTACTACTACTACTACCATCACTACTACTACTACTACTACTACTACTACTACTACTAGCCACTACTACTGCTGCTGCTACTGCCACTTCTGGTACTGCTACTACTACCATTGTTCCTGAGCTGCTATGTACTGGTATAACGACTCCATGTGACAAGATAAACTAGCAAACGCCTCGCAAGTGGAGACAACAAGCGGGAAACTATATAGAGACAAATGCCAGCCATAGGCACAAGGCCAGTGTTACTAGCAAGAGCAAGTTTAGTTGGACAAGCAATGGTGAGCATTTTGCACCAGGAGCCATCACCATCATCATCACCACCATCATCATCAGCATCATCAGCATCATCAGCATCATCAGCATCATCAGCATCATCAGCATCACCATCGTCATCATCATCATCACCGCCGCCATCATCAGCATCATCATCATGATCATCATCAACACCGCCGCCGCCATCAGCATCATCATCATCATCATCACCACTGCCATCACCACCAACACCACCATCACCATCATAACCATCATCAGCACTATCGCCGTCGTCACCATCATCGTCGTCATCATCGCACATTTTACCGCCACCACAACCGCCGCCATCCCNCGCCACCGCCACCACCGCCACCACTGCCACCACCGCCACCACCGGCACAATGGCCACCACCGCCACCACCGTCACCTACCAGCACCAGCACCCAGCATCACCTCCATCTTTACCGTATTGCCGTCATCACCCTCACCACCGTCATCACCATCCATGATGACCACAAAAACCATTCATAATAATCATCACCATCGTCTTCATCATCTTCTGCATGATCATCATCATCACCATCATAATCGTCATATTCGTCTTCCTCTTCATCTCCTTTTCATCCCCATCTTCATCTTCATCATCGCCTTCATCTTCACCTCATTCACCATCTGCATCTTCTTCATCTTGATGATCGTTATCACCTGCATCTTGTCGCCATCATCATTGTCATCACCGTCGTTGCGACTGCTATCCCCCATCTCTATCGTCGATAGCATTATCGAAATGGCCCAGGTGAGCAATGCCGTGTTTATCGGAGTCGACGTGCAGCACACCATCTCACACCCGGGGCCAAGACCTTTGAGCTACAGGGTGACCCAGTACATCTACACAGCTTTGCTACCGGCTTGCTGTTGGTAGAGATTTCCGTGAGAAGCTTCAATCTACACACACGTGGTTATTTTGTGATTGTGTATCTTGGTCAGTGTCCTAACCGCTGTCAGCTTTATCCCTGCTATTGTTGCTACTCTTTCTCTCGTCGCTTATTAGATTATGACGGAGACTCGGCTTAGATATCCCAACAGTGCGGTTGCTTTCGAAGGTTCCTCTTCGAGCTTATGATTCGGGTGGGTGCCCAGAAGTGGAAGTACTGCAGTGCAGAAGACTGGCAATGGAAATGCTTGGACGTCTTTGTGGTGCTCACCTCGCTGTGGGAGGTCGCGGTTGACGTTATAACAGCAATCTTCGAAGGGCCCCATGGCCTTGTTGGGACCTCGCTTGCCTTGCAAAGCTTGTAAATCTGACGACCGCCTTACCTGTCATCTGAAGGTGTCATCAGCTTTCAGATTCAATCTGTTCGGAACACCTGAAGACCCCTAAAACCCTAAACCCTAAAGGCAGCAGATCACAGGGACCCCAGATGCTGTGATGTGCAGCTGAGGCAGCAGAGCATTGAGGCCATCCAGGGATTGAGAAATCTCAAGTCCTTCAGAGCCTTGCTCGATGATTACAGGGGTGAACCTATATACCCAAGAGCACAGCAACCCGACCCCTGTCCGCGATGAGGAATCATCCGGCTCACGCGCCTTCTCCGAGCCGTACAGTTTGTACGGATCTTTCGCTTCGTGATGGCCTTGCGCATGCTGGTGGATTCGATTTTCTCAACCTTGAAGTCGTTGCTGCATGGCGGCTATGTGGCTGCTGTTCTTGCTATGCTGTCTGGTAGTTCTAGTATTCTTGAAGTCAATCTCCCTATCCCGCAGCATTCTAGTTCTGTCTGAGATTTCTGTGGCTGGCATCGCTCTCCATAGCATGTGTTCAACGTTTTGGTTGGTAGCTCGTCAACCCAAAAATGTTCACCATTCCGCCACCTTCCGGGTGCACAGGTTACGGAATAAAAGCTTAGAGTTATCTTCAATATACCTTGAGGGTGTGGGCATGTAAACGCCCAAATGTTCCCTTAGCCTCACCTCTTCGCCCCATCGGCTCCCGAACGTTCAATCAATTCATGTTAAACGACCCCGAAACTGTGAAAGCCCTAAGTGTGAGGCCCTTTTCTTCAGTAGCTCGGTAGAGATGGTAGAGCTGAGTCTCTACCTTAAATCCAAATTGCTCATCCTGAACCTGTTGGCCGCAACGAAGCCCTGCTGGAACTCTCAAGCCCTAGACACCTAGACTCCAAACTCTATTCCCTCCCTTCGGCCCTGAAGCCAAACGCAAGCAATCCTAAGCTCACGAACTTCTGAGATGAGAATTCCTTTCCCTCTGCTTTAAACCCAACCAAAATTCTCCATTCTTTAACGACGAGCGTGGGATGACCCAAAAGGCCGAAAGGCCTAAACTCTACGTCCGGAAGTCCCAAACTCATGTAGAGCTTACTAGCGCAACCATCTACACCACCTTACTGTCCAACGCAGGTTTTGGGCCCTGATCCGGCTGTGCCTGGTGATCTATGCTTGGTCCTCAGTGGTCGGCGCTTCGGGCTTTTACGCGTCGATACTGTACGGGCCTAACTAACAGAATTGGCCTTACGAGCGAGCTGTCAGTCCGATCTTGTCAGAGCCTTTGCGCGTTCTGGGCCTCAGATCCTGAAGCCGGAGCGCCCTTCTTGCTCTGGGAGAGGGAGAATATAGAAGCTCTACAGACTCTGCCCTCAACCCTACACCTTCTTTAAGTTCCGAGCTTTGCTTGTACTTGTGCTTCGGCCCAGTACCAGCGTACCAGCTCCCCCAAGGCTCAAAGCCCGAGCCCAGAAGCCTGGGACCACGAATTGCAGCGGTTTAGGGTTTAGGGTTGTTGGGGTAGGAGTAAGGGCTTGGGGTTTTGGGTTTTGGGGAGAAGTTTAGGATTTAGGGCTTAGGATCCACTAAAATTGTGCGCAGCAAGGTCTTTGCGGTGATGTTCGCCGATGCTGTTAACGACTACAACAACGACACACTCGTCGAGCAGCTGAGTGCTAAGGAGATGCATCCCCCTTTACCCAGAACCCTTGGGAGGATCCACAAAGTAGGTCCCTTAAAGGAACTTCAATAAAGTACCCCTTAGTAGTACGGGATCCAAACGGAGGGGATCTACTGTTGAGATCCGAGGATCTGGCTAACTTTAAGGCCCGAACACTGCATGTGGGATCCTGGGATCCGTCCAAGTTCCTGCAGTCCACCCTATGCTAGCAGCCCTCTTGAGGGGAGCCCACAAACCCAGAGAAGTAAGAGTCAGGCCCAAAAAGCCCAAAACCTAACCTTCGTCTTTGAGCTTTGGGTGTAGAAGCTTCCGGCTTCAAGCCTTTCGGTCTGGAGTGAGCGCATACTATGTCGAGTCTATACAATTTGCAACGTCAGCTCTAATCCGGAAGCCTCACAAACCCTAAACCCTAAACCCTACATCCCTACTCCGAGGGTTCAGGAAAAGAGCTCCGAAGCACAGGACTTCGAAGCCACGCAGCTTTACTGGGCCTCCTTGCCAGCACCTAGGCTCAAAAATGCTCGAAACCTTGAATTTGCCTTAAACTCCCGGTCTAATGTACGTGCTTGAAGAATTCGAGTACCATGCCTTACTGAATACAAGTACACGATAACATACCCAACACCCTATTCGAGTTATGTGGCCCCCGATTGGAACGCCTGAAGATTGAAACCCAAGCTCGCACACATCAAGGGTGCTCCTTCGGTTCGTTAGACGAGTCAGGGTTCCGTTGATTTGGGCCCTGTGGCATAGAGGGGCTCGGGTACTTAGTATTCCTTAGTCTTACCGTTTGTGAACTGTAGTATGATAGTAGAACCCCAAATCCTATTGGAGTTGGTAAGGCCTCTATAGTGGGCTTGTGGGGTTTAAAGGTTTCGGGCGTTGGGTCGTTCGGCGAAAGCCTGTTGTTTCACAGTATCTGCTGATGTGCCCAGCCACAATTCCTTCAGACATCTATCTCTTTGGCAAGCGCAGCAACAGCCCCTAAACCCTAAACTAACTGTAAACCGTATCATGCTAAATCATCATCGTCAGCAGCCGAAGGATCGGAAGCGGCAGCAGCAGCAGCAGGAGGAGACAGCAGAATCCTAGCATTGATGGCAAGGCCAGTGGTAATTCACACTGCCCCTAAACCTTCATCCTCGAGGCTCCGGCCCCGAACCCGAAATCCTAGCCTACCAACCCTCATTCGCCAAGGACAGCATGCTGACGCTCTTCATGAGCTGCTTGGCCTTCCTGTGAGCCTAGGGCCTATATGAGGCAGTGTTGGCTTCCGCAAACCCTAAACCCTAAACCCTAAACCCCAAACCCTAAGCCCTAAACCCTAAACCCCAGGCATCACCGGCGGCGTCAGCTGGGTGGAAGTACTCAGACCTCTGCAAGCGATCCCCGGCGCTCTCTGGTTGTAGAGTCGGACGCCATACCCGAAACCTAACACCCCAAACCCGTTAAGACTTTAAAATCTATAAATTATACCCGAGTCCCAACACTCCAAACCCTTTAAGACTTTAAAAGCTAAACCCCCCGAAACAGCTCTTGCTTCGGCCTCGAACCGACAAGCCCGAAGCTTTCAAGCTTTTCTTCGGCTCCAGACTCTACGAGTTTAGGGTTTAGGGTCTCAGGGAACCCTAAACCTTAAGCCCCTAAACCCCTAAACCCGAAACCCTAAACCCAAAACTTAGGGGCTGGAAGTTGGGCTTCGGGCTGAACGGTGTGGAGGAAGCACGGAAAGTTAGGGGAGGGCCTTGGAGCGTGGCGTTTGCCATGAAGGAAACACGAAGTCCCACAGAGCCCCTTTTATTTGAAGCAAAGTTTAGTTTGCTTCCGCACAGCTTCTTTTTTGGCACCCTTCTTTTTGGGGGAAAGTTGGGTCTTGGGGGTTGGTGGGATAGCTCAGGATCTCGATATTCTGGTCCTACTGTTTCCTGCTTCTTGGCTTGAAAGCTGGGATGCCCTCACCCTCCTAAATCCTAAATCAATTAAACTCCAAAACCCTAACAACGAAACTCCAAAGCCTAAGTCCACGTCGAGCTTCTTCTGCACCTGCCGTTCGCAGGATGGCTGCCCAAGAAATTAGAGGCTAACCCTTGGACCGTCCCTTATCCTTGTTTTTGGCTTAGGGTTTATCTGATTGGAGACGCTCTGGAGTCGCGTCTTTGCTTCCCATCCGCAGCTTCTGGCAAGAGCACCTCTAGCCGAGTCCTCCAAGTACCGAAACAATTGCTCCCTTAGCTTTTTTGAACCGCTTTTCAGCCCGTCTCGGTTTTGGAGTTAAATGCTGTTTGGAATTAGGATTTTCATCCTTTTCACCTGCAGCTTTGTGTTGTTTCACATTCCATAGTACTATAGTAGAAACACCCGGCCCAAGAGATTCATGTTTTTCCCTGAACCCTACACCCGTAACCCGAAACCCTAAGACCTAAACCCTCAACCCCAGCTTGCACCCTCGAAATCAGGGCCGTTCATGCAGTGTCCAGGGCGGTGACTTTCCTGGGGCCAGCAGATAATACAGCCCGGCTCTCCAGCTTGCATGGTGACTAGCTGTTAGTATGTTTATAATATACTAGTACATAAAAACCTTCTGCAAATATATAGTACATAGTATAATACAGTAGAGTATAACATGATATAGTACGTCATGAGATAACATAGCTTGATTTACAATAAGTTAACATAGTAAAGCATAATATGACACAACATACCACAATATATAGTCATATGTTATAACATAACATAAGATTGTATACTATAACATACAATGCCGTCCGTTATGGACTGCAGCACACCGAGCCCTCCAAGCCGGCTCACTTGGCCGACGGCTAGCAAAGCATTGCCGCCGTTGCTTGGGACGCTCATCCTGATGCTTTACAGGACATGTGCAATAGTGTGCAGAAATAGAGTGTACCTAGGTTTGTGACCGCTGCTGCGCATGTACATATCGCAGAGTAGGTTGTAGTGTTAGCCTGGATCTGCACATGACATGCATGTCTTGCCGTGCATTTGCCAACGAAACGAATGGATGCGCGGCAGGCCTGCCAGATCCCTGTTGTCCGGACACCCATCCATTCATCCATCCATCCATCCATCCATCCATCCTTCCATCCTTCCATCCTTCCATCCATCCTTCCATCCTTCCATCCTTCTAACCAACCTTGAACCCATAATTCCACACTTCAGCAGGAAGTTGGATGTTGACAATTGTTTGGAAAGGGTTATCTGAAGTGTAGTTTTGTTTTGTGCCTGCTTCAACGAACACCTCCCAGGCTAAGCTGACTTGACTTTTTGAAGCTTGAAACGTCAGGTTTTTTGTGTCGTTCACCTACTTTGCAGTCCTCAATGCACCAAGACCGCACTCAGCAGATTGGTTTCCGTGCATGTCTTGTTCGGCGAACTCCATGAAAAACAAGCTACGAGTCGTGCAGTTTACAACACATGATGTAGCTTTGCTTAGCTGTGGGACAGTTGCAGCTCCATACTAGCCGGCTTACATGATCCAGCGACGAACCTCAGGTTTTAACGGCGGTTTTCTGTCAGAACCTGGATTGCAAGTTGGGTTAGTTTTGCTCCCTCATGGTTTCGTTGAGGTGCCTTTTCCGTATTCTCTTGCAGCGCGCTTTTGCTACAACCCAGGACTGCGATCGAAAGTGCGCAGAACGATCAGGCGACAATGGTGCAAACAATGCTCGACAGCAAAGAGGCAATCCTGGACAAGCTGAAGGCATTGTTTTATGAGATCGATGTGGAAGAAGATGCTGGAAAGAAGCATGCTGGTTCGCTGACAGTTACAATGTTCGAAGAGAAGATGAGGAACCCTGATGTGCATAACTTTTTTGAATCACTTGGACTGGATGTTTGGGATGCGTGCCCTGACTGCATTATCAACGTTTGGGCTTGTTTTCAGAGGCCGCAGTCAACAGGTTCATTCAATGTGCTGCTTTTCAGGCAGAGTCGTGTTTCGCTGTCAGCATTCCGGTTTAGTCGAATCCTCATGTGAGCATTTTGCCTTCGAACACAACTCGGCAGTTCCTTGTCGGATAGAACTTCAACTTGTGTCAACATGGGTATCCTGCACTCATGTTGGCACACCGACGCGACCGTCCTGAGAAATGGCACGCTGACATGAGGTGGTCGTTCTTCAAACTTCTGGATGCAGACGGAGGCTGGATGATGGCAGTGGTGGGCTGCATCGTTGTAGGTTGTGTGTTAAGATGGAAGTTGCCCTTTTGAGGAAAATGGCTGTTGGCACAGTGCGTTTTCTCACACGGCGGTGTACATATATCACGTATATGATGCACCAAAGCACACGTATGCACTCACATACGTATATGCACATATGGTATGAATACATGTAAACACGTATGTACATGTTAAATAGGCATGCATATTCATGCGTTTACCTCCCTATACGTGCATATACATTCCTGGACATGGTTATGCGTACATGTTTTTTTAATGTTCGCGCAGATGCATTTTTTTATATAGAAGTACAAATATATATACATCTGCATGCATACGTACACACAAAATGTCGTAAAACACTTGCATGCGTACATACTTACATACATGCATACGAAATACATACATGCATAGATGCATACATGCAGACATGCGTACGTTCACATTTGCATAAATTCTTTCATGCATGCATGCATGCATGCATTCACGCATGCATGCATGCATGCATGCATGCATGCATGCATGCATACACACACACAGAGACACATGCCCACACACCCACACACACATATTCATATGATCATTATACAGATACATATGCGGATACATGTACAGAGACCGGTTAACACATACGGGCATATACAAAGACATACAGACACATACCTCGAACCACATGCGTACGCAGGCAAATGCGAACATGCGTACACATACACATCCAAACATATACATACCCAAACGGACATGCACGAATATGTGGATGCATACAGGCATATATGTACGCTCTCATACATATACATAAGCCGACGTAAATAGGTGTATGTGAACGTGTCCTTGCAGATACGTACATGCATATGTACAAACGCATGCAGACACATGCTTGCCGCCTACATGTTCGTACACAAGGTCGTTTTTTCCATGTGTAAGCACTCGACCCTTGCGGGCCTACACCCAGGAGTTCAGTCCTAAATCGTATAGCCGAAATTCGAAAGTCACCCCTGTATCTCCGAAGACTCCTAAGTGCAGAACCTCCGAAGATATCTATTCAGGACACCTTCTTTCGGTTCGGTCCTAGATTTGTGGGGGCGAATGGCACAGTTTAAGGCTTCTTGCTTCAGGTTTTTGCTTGCGGTTCAGGATGTTGGGGGTTAGGGTCGGATGGAACTACTCATACATGGCACAAAATTCTTTGTTCTGTATGGTACTGAATGGATATGCTGGGTTTCAAGAGTGTCCCCGAAGCCAAGACCGGCCAAGACCCCGAACCCCGAGGTGGCGCCGTGGATACCGATGAGTTCTTCCAGGGCCTCTTGATTTCACGGTGCTAAGGTTTTTCGATTTTCTTGAGTGTATGGAGGGTTTGCCTGGCAGGGTTTCAGCCTCGGGCACGTGTCTCCGCCCGAAGCCCCAAACTTCAAACCCTGAGCAAAAAGCTACAGTAATTTTATTCCCTTCTATCCCAGGCCCCAAATCCCAACTCCCTAAATCTTAAACCCCAAACCTGAATCCCCAAACCCTAAACCATCATCGCTAAATCCTAAACCCTAAACCCAAGGGGCCTGAGTGAGGTTGCCTCCGTTTCCGCGGACCTGCCCGGTCGATGGATGTCGGGAAGCTTATCCAGGATCAGAAGTGGATGATCCACAATCAAGGCAAGGCTTTTTTAGGGGTTTAGTTTTGTTTTAGGGCTTCGGTGTGTTTCCTAGAGTTGGGGGTTTAAGGGGTGGATTGTTAGAAGCACGCTGAACACCTCCATGTGCTCCACCTCGCCTCGACCTTATTCGGTTTAAGGTGTCTTTATTCTCTGACGCACATTGGTTCATCATCAGATTCTCGCTTTGGGCTCGCTTCCACAACAAACGAACAACTCCAACTCAGTCAATTTGTCATTGGATTGTTTCGTGGTCGATGTGTCTAGGACTAGGAATCGTGCAGAGGATGACGGAAACTTCCGCTTGTGGCGGATCCACCGCGCAGCAAGCTGCCTGTGAACTCCGTCGTCAGCCTTATACCATGTATCATATAGTATATGCCTTATCTTATGGTACTATATATTATGTGTCATATAAACTATGGGTTTTATACCGTATGTTACATCTTAAGTGCGGTGCAATATTCCGAGGGCTTCGGGTCAACAATTGGTTCCGAGGGACACTTTCGGTAGATTGTTTCGAGATAGGTTCCGGAATGAAAGCCTCGGCGACGTCTCATCTTTTGCATGCGTGCGTTTCAGGCGATTTCGCGAAGTGCCGAAGCGCTGGCTTGCAAAGTTTGTTGGTGGTTCCTCCTGGTGCATAAGCCATGCCAAGTTTATTGATGCGGTACTTTTACACGACTCTCGCATGTGTAGATCTGACGCCCATAGAGTCTTGGCACAATTCTGGGCCCTTCATCCCTTCAATATCTTCGGACACTAGACGGATGCCACTCATGACAGCTCGCATACTGAAAACACGGTTGCAACCCCGGCCTACATTTGCATGAATACAGTCCTGAGTGAAAGCTTGAACCCGAAACCCTCGCCGTGACGACGGAAGCAGCAATAGCGCGCAATTGGCCTGAACAGTTTGAGCCCTGCAGCCCGAGCATCGAACACTGGGCACGATTTCTTGGCAGTGTTCCCTTACACTGAACCCTGAGCTCTCAGTCTCAATTTCTAACCCCCCTCCCCCTGGGCCAGGAAAATTCCAGGAGTACGTGCAAGACGAATTGGCCCAAGTCAAGGCGAGGTATTGCAGAGCTCCGGGTTTAGGATTCAGGGTTTTGGTGTGTGGGTTATTTGAGTGTAGGGATGTCGGTGCTGGATTTCGGATTTTGGTCCGGTGATCGGTGATGGTTCGGAACCTTGTTACACTGGTTTCGGCTTCATCTCCGTGTTGTGTATAGCTTCACTGATACTCGTCAAAAGCTATAACTCTTCTTGTCGGTACGGATTGTTTAAAGAATCTTCCTGAAGCCCCGGAGCCTGCTAGCAGCGTAATGTCCTCGTTGTAGGGATCCAGCCCTATATCCTTTCAGAGTTAAGGCTCCTGGTGTTTCTTGAAAACCAAGGACGCTCGCACGATAGACAGGCTTTCACAGCCACAGGGTTTAGGTTGGCTTTAGGCCACTCTCGTTCTTCTGTAGATGTTGTTAGGATGTCGTGGCTGTCCTATATGAACTAGGGTCCTCGTACAGCAGATCTTGTTCAAGCAAGTACCTCAACACGAACCCTTTTTGAGACCCCATATCTTGGCTTTCAAGGGCTTGGGGCTTCTTATGGGTCTCTGTATTCGCAGCAAAAGACAAGTAAATCTTACATTCTACGTGCTGACCAGCATATTCTGCATCCGAAGCTCTGAATCTAGGCTCTGAATCCTGAGCCTCAAACCAGCTCCAAAGTAGGCTTCGAACACCGATCGGAAAAAACGCTCTTTGAGAGCAACCTTGGTTGGGCCTAGGCTGCTTGTGTAGGCCACTATCTTGGCTGCCAGGAGAAGCTTTGGTTACTCTGTGATTCCTTCTCCGCCGAAGGCGACGAAGAGCCATTTTCCAAAGAGTCTTGAGCCTTCAGATACTTACTGTATCTTACTGTAGGGGTTCGTGAATAGATGGGGCCTTGTTCTCATGTCCTTAGTTTGAGAATAACGACCTGGGGCCCGCACCATTAACTTATCGTTGTGTCAGGCACGCAGTACATGCACCAGACATTGCAGACATGATGCTCACAACATGTTTGCACCGAATACAGCATTTCCTATCGGTGGTCGTCGAGAAAGAGCTGATGGTAGCCCATTTTTACCCAGACTGATGAAACGGGGCAGGTATGGTAAGCCTGATCCCAAAGTCAGTGACTACAAACAGCAACAGTTTCAGACACAAATGAGAACATGTAAGTCTGGGCTGTTCAGAGGTTGAGATCTTGTTGCTTTGAGGTGATTGTGGTTTTTTGCGGGTTTCACTATGCCAAAGACTCTTTGCAAAGCCTGGCTCTCACTGCGGAATCACATTGGAGCTTAAACTGCTCCTTGCATACCTGGTTATTAGGCAACGGCTCGCAGCCAAAGACGCCTTTTGAGAGCCTTTTCGTCGAGTTGTGCGTTTTTAGTCGGAATGCCCGCTTTGCACTGGACAGGACAAATACCCCTCACTGAGGGGTTGTGCCTGCAGTGTGTGAAAGGGCTTGTATCGCATGAATCGAAAGAGACTTCTCTCTTGCCGGTTGCCATCAGCGAAGCTGATTTCCCGAAGATCCGGCGAAGAGAAAGCAAGAAGACGGGAACTCCAACTCCCTGAAAAGAACCCCCAGGCCAGTATAGAGAATCTCAGATCCCCAACTCTCGACTCCAACCCTGCACTAACACCTACACTGACACCCTAGCACTAGCACCCTATAATCCGACAGCCCTCAACACCAAAATCCTACACCTACACTGTGCATATGTTAATTGAGTACACATAGTTTCATATCACAAGAGAGCGCATCATCCAAGGTGTCGCGGCCGCGAAGGGTTCGGGGTTTGGGGTTTGCCATCTCGCCGAGGAGCCATGCCCCAAAAGGTGCAAAACAACAATGCCGGGTCCGGGGAAAGATGTAAGATTGAGGCTTCTGGGGTTTAGGTTTAGGGTTCAGAGGTTGGGCTCTTCGGCTTCAGGGTTGAGGGCAAGGGCTTCTAGGAATTTTTGGTTTGGGGTTTCGGGTTTGGGCTTTTCGGGTTTACAGTAAATATATGAGCTTAGAAGGTTTGTGGTTCTGGTTTTGAGTTTCTGTCCGGGGCAGATAGATGGGTTAAGTTTAGAGGATTCAGGAGCGTGGTCTGTGTGGGTATTGATACCTTTCCATACTCAAGAGGTCAGTCTTTGCATCGTCCATGCATTGACGCCTGCCGAGCCATACTAACCCAAGTTCGCTGCTGTCCTGATGATGACGACGAGGGCTTGGATGGTTTGTGGGTTTTAACTTGAGACCAAAACTTGTTTGGGCTCAAGCTTTAGTAAACTGAACCGAGGATGGCACCGGGGGTATCGCCAAGCAAGCTCCAAACTCCAATCGGCGGTTCCCTTTCCCTTAGTTACTCTGTGCACAAAGCCCGAACCCGAAAGCCCCAAACCCTTCCAAGTCTCAAAACACCCCACGAAGAGCTGACAGTACAAGATGTCACGAGTCTTGACCTCCGAAAAATCGTGGCCGCATTGCGATGCTCCCGGGCGATGCTTCGCGACGCCTGGTTGTTGCTGGTCCATCCTCTAGGGCTTCGGGGCTCTATATGAGTTGAGTGTTGAGGGTATGGAGCGTAAGATCTCGGGTTGATCATCATGTGACTTGTTTTAAGGCTTCGGGCTGTCCCGTGGGTGAGGGGTCGCTGGGCTGAAGTCATGGTGTCACACAAAGTTCGCATTTTGTGGAACTCATGCAAAAACTGGAGCTGAAGTCAAGGATTCGTTAAGTATATATGGTGTAAATATAAACCTAGAGGTCTGTCGAGCGGATGACATGCTGCTCTTAGGTTGCATTATGTGCACCTTGCGCCATACTGCCTTCGGTACCCTGCGGTACCACTGTTGCACCTGGTAACACCGCATCTACCGGTACTTTTTCTGCAGCCAGAGCCGCGACAAGAGCCATGGATCAGAGCTACTAGGGCTACGGGTATATACCACCCACTACCACCACTACTACTATCACCGCTACTAATTATTTAAGGGCTAGTGCCGCTGCCGCCGCCCCCGCTAGAGCAGGGGGACGGCGCGGCGGCAGCGGTTGGTAGCTTCGGAGACTGGCAGCACCGATGAAATGTACGTGTGTCCGCATCCAAAGTAGCAAGCAGCTGCATCTGAGGCGTTGTGCCACCACAAGTCAACATGCCATTAGACTAGTTGGAGCACTGGCGAGTGTGAGTATGTCTGATAAGCAGATACAGGCGATGCAAGGCAGGCATGACTGCAGCGGAACTTTTTGGTGAGCTGGGCGCGTATTCGCGTCATTTCTGAACTGCACCAAAAAGAGAAAATCAGGTTTTTTGGGTGGGCACGGGCACGGGTAAGGGGTTGGGATATCGGGTAGAGGAAGGCTTCACCAGGCGCCAGGGGAGAAAAACGGGNCAGCAGGCGGGGTCGGCGGACTGCTCCTCCTGCTGCTGCAATTATCATTATTATTATTATTATCAATATTGTTATTATTGCTACTACTGCTACTACTGCTACTACTACTACTGCTACTACTACTACCACTACTGCTGCTACTACTGCTACTACCGCTACTACTGCTACTACTGCTACTACTGCTACTACTGCTACTACTGCTACTACTACCAGCACCACCACCAGCACTCCTACAGCTACCACCATGTAGCCAGTACTACTACTACTGCCACCACGACGGCGACGACTTGTACTACCACGACTGCTGCTACTACCATTGCTTTCGTGGTTTCTCTGTTGAAGACGGGTTTGACAACAGTAACATTACCAGCGAAGGCTGATCCAGCTCTGCGCGATCGCAACGTCTGCAGAGGATGCATGCATGCCAGAGAAGGACTCCAAAAGCGGAAGCAGACATGTCTTCAGTCGTTTTCGAGCTGAGGCTCGCCCCCTGAACCATGAACACAAATTGAACCCTAGATCCTAGACTTAATTGCCTACTTGAAGGCAAAATTCGCACTTAAACCTCTGGTTTTGTCCAGGACAGCCAGTTTTGAAAAAAACCGAGCCTAGTTCCAAGACATCGCTATGTCAAATCTCCAGCCCAAGATTCACTACAGAGGTCACAGAGGCAGGCACTAAGAACATATCCAGCATTGTCCATGTCTGTTGCTCTGCTGCTGCTGCTGGTGTTGTTGGTGTTGGTGTTGATGTTGTTGTCGTTGCTGTCGCTCGAGCTGTCGCTGGTGTTTGTGGTTGTTGTTGCTGTTGAGCACGGCTCGGAGAGAGTTTGAGCGGAAGTAGCAGCCATAGCAGAATGGCAGGAGCAGCCCCAAAACCCCAAAGCCCCTAAACCCTAAAGCCCTAAGCCCCAAGCCCCTAAAGTTCCTAAAGCTCGAAGCCCCTCAACCGCAGCCCGGCGAAGAGGAGCTTCAGGTCTCTGGCGCTTTGCCGGTCGCGGCTGACTTGGAAGCGTTCAGCAGCTTCCTTCAGGCACCCTTGATTTTATTGTAGTTTTCTAAAGGACTCCTTTAAAGGAACCACTTATAGGGTTCCTTTAAGGGTCCGTTTAAACAGGTTTAGGGTGTCGGGTATAGTAGTAAGTAGCAAGTAGCTAGAGAGTCGAAGAAGCTAACGCAATAACATAATACAGTACAATCTAACTCCTACTACTACTACTACTACTACCACTACTACTACTACTACTACTACTACTACTACTACTACACAATAGGGTACAAAACAATATAGTGCAGTAGGCTTTCGGGTGTAGGTTTTTAGGGGCTCTGGCAGATCGAGGGTTGTGCTTTGAGCTTCGAGTCTCCAAGGGCACGTTTCTGCGATATCCGAGCTTGGGGGTTAATGCAGGAACCCGAGTAAGAAACCTTGGGCCTTTTTTTGGTTCCTTATATGAATCCTACTATTTTGGGGTTACAGGCCCAGGGTTTCTTAATCAGGTTCCTACATTAGGAGGCTTTTGGCCCTGAAGTTTAGGGCTCAAGGTTTAGGGTTGAGGGTTTGGGGTAGGGCTTGGTGTTGAGGTTCTTCGCAAGTCACTCTAGTTACAAAGTCTGCGGCCCTACGAACCCCAAAGCCGAAACACTACTACTCATCTCTCTCCGCCCTTGCAGTTTCCAGGTGGGTTTGGAGACCCACATGCAGCAGCCTCGAAGCGAGCGCCTGGGCGATACGGCGAATATCCAAAGGGCTCCAAGGGTAGGATGAAGGTAGGTGGGGTAACCTAAACCCTAGCTTCATTCCACCTTTTGAGGCCTCCGAAACATCCAAGATTCTGTTCATTTTTGTTATCATCAGAAGCGTGATTGGCATGATTCTTCCAACATCAGCAGCATCGTCCTTGCTTTCCTCAGTAGTATTGCAGTACTGCTACCGTTTATTACCTTTTTGCCGTTGCCATCATTTGCCAAGTGTTCTTTGGGCCTTTCTTGCTCGTATTTCGTGAAAGCTAAAGTAACCTAAAGGGCCTGCTCCCAGAATTTACTGTGGAAAGCTCAGCCGAACCTCAGGCTTCTTTCAAGCGGCAATCGTTTAGGGTTAGGGTTAGGGGTTCAGGCTTCCAACCCCGCAGCCCGAAACCCCGAATCCCTAAAACGCTCAGGTACCTCTTGGGGGATCTCTTGCGCGAGCTTCTCGCTGCGAAGGCGATAGACCGAAGCCAGTCGCCGGCACGAAGCCCGGCACAGGCGCCTGCCGTGTTTTGCGGGGTCACTAGATGAGTGTGGACTTATAGTCAGAAGCTAAGAGGACACTAGGAAGAAACCATGCAAAAAAACAGGAAAAGGATTTCAAGGTTGAGGCTGGACCGTGCGGTATGTTCCATGGTTTCCCTTTTTCGGCATTCTGCTTTCACGCGTGCGAGGCGTCTCCGCTTCTGCTTTCGCTGGAGAACATCAGCAACTGCCTTTCTGCTCAGTTGAAGTTGCAAGGGGAACCCTTTCAGCGACGGGAAGGGGAAGCAGAAGCAGCAGGTTCCCTATTCGGCTCCAGGGTGTGACATGGATGTTTTGGAACTTCCGAAACCCACCACTCTTAACTCAAGCCTGAACCTAGCTGAAGAGATTCTTGTCCTGGCATTCAAGCGATGGGCAAGCGGCTAAGGGAAGTGAGCCAAACTGGGTTTCGTTTGACGCAAGCAGCGGAAAAGGGGTGTATAAAAGCAAAACTCGAGACAAAAGACCGCCCAGGCATAGTTGCTGTCTGCTACGCCATTAGCGTGGCTGTTCTGTGTTGGATCTGCTTCCGGGGGCTGCCAAAGAAGCAGCCCCAGCACCCAAGCGTCCGACGTGGGGGCTCTACCAGGCCCGGAGGGCAGGGGTGGTATCTTTCAGATGTCCTTCTTGATGTATGCTGGAGCAAGGGATACAACCTCAGTCATTCTTCTAGAGAGAAATGGAATGGCTGGCTGAAGTTCAGACATTGAAGTCTCTAGGCGTGAGGATCTGCAGGTTGACTGAACCTGGCCGTTCACCGTGGCTTCAGGTTTGATGATTACTGTGGTTTACGGCTTAGAGATTGGGACTTTACCATTGCGGCCGCACGGGGGGGAGAATTAAAGTCGTCCGCGCCACTCGCGCCACTCGCGCCACTCGCGCTACTCGCGCTACTGCTAGGCAACAGTGTCGAGTGGAACGGGTAAGGCACAGTAGGGCGAGTGGAACGATTGGAACAGACTGCTTCATTGGCGCCCCCAGATCTGCAACCGCGCAAGGGAGGGGGGCGAGGAAGTGAAGTCGTCGGCGCCACTCGCGCCACTCGTGCCACTGGTGCCACTCGCGCCACTCGCGCCATTCGCCACACGCTCTGCGGGCGAAAGGAATGAGTGGAACAGGCAACGTACAGGGGCGAGTGGAGCGAGTGGAACATGTTCCGCATGCTTCTGGTGGAACGACTGGCACGAGTGGAACGGTCGGAGCGAGTGGAACGAGTGGCGCGAGTAGAACGGTCGGAGCGAGTGGAGCGAGTGGAGCAGCTGGCCCCCAAATTAAAGACCAGACCTTCAACATCCCAAAACCGTGAACATCCCTAAACCTTTTTACCTTTTGTCTTGCTCCAGACACCCGGCCTGGTTTGGAGTTTTGGGCTGTCGGTGTGTAGGGCTCGCGGTTTGGGGTTTTGGGCTTAATTCAGCTTTTCGGGTTCAGGGCTTCGGGTTTAGGGCTTTGGTTTTGGCGAAGAGTGCTTAATTAGGGCTTGGGGTTAGCGGCTTCGGGTTTAGATTATATTCGATGATATTATATGATAGATTATCATATATGTTATATTATGTTGTATATTTGCTGCCTCTCTCTCTATATATATGTATAAATATATATGTATGATTGATTTGGGGTTGGATTGGTCGGCCCCGTAGCCCACTCAGGCTCCGACTGTAGAACCGTAAAACCTAAACCTTAAACCCTTAACTCTGCCACACAAGCAGCGTATGCTTGAATTAAGCCGCCCGCGCCACTCGCGCGACTCGCGCCACTCGCGCCACTCGCGCCACTCGCCACTCCCTCTATAGACGAAAGGAATGAGAGGTAACGTACCCAGAGACTCCAAAACCCCTTAATTAAGGAATATACCTTAAATTAAAATAGGATTTTCAATATGAATTAAGGTATATTCCTTAATGAAAGGATTTTGGAAGGTCTGGGTACAGGGCGAGTGGAACGAGTGGAGCGAGCGCCCCCCCCACGCCGACACTCTCGACTTTACGGTTTAGGGGCTTCGGATATAGGACTTATAGGGTTTTTGTGACCGATGGGTCTCATGTTGCCGAGTGTGGCAAGAGAGGACTTCGGAACCCACCAGCTGGGGACAGCAGCTAAACCAAAGTATGCGAATTGTACCTCGGTTCGTCAAGACAGAGTCGAGTACCTTCCGCACACATATGATTGTCAGAGATGGTAACGAAGGCAAACTACAGCCGCAATTCGACGCTATTGACACTCTTAGGTTCTAATGTTTGGAACATGAACGGTCGAGTTACCATTGCCATGTACATCTATTACCGTTACGATTGTAGCCGCAATTCCGCTTCTTGCCATCATCATCATCATCACTCTGGTCTCCAAGTAGGCGTACGGCCCTCATTGACCGTGGCAAAAGCGCTGCTTAATCCGCACATGTCAGACCCAAAAAACTAACTCTTTCTTGCTAGTCCGTGAACCCTATATCCCAAAGTTCAACTGAACCGCGGAGCTTCAAAACAGTCTGGTGCTCTTCCTGGGCACCGTCTACGCGTTTGCTTATTTTGCCACGGACCAGTATGTGCCGAGCATGCCGCAGATGGAGGTCATGCTGCAGTCGAGGGTTTAGGACTTTGTATGTTGAAATTTCTTTCAGGTCTGGGCAATTCGGACTCGGGATAAGGCTCAGTGCGCAAGTTTGCGAGAAGTGTTGAATGTCAACTTTTGCGCTGGGCTGAAGCTTTATAGTTCTCCTACGAGGGCTTAACCCAGTCTTTGGCGGCGTCTTCGTTTCCTCTTTAGAAGACACCGAGGTCGTTTGCTTGTTTTGGAAGCGGGGCAGGTTTTGCAAGCACTTTGCAAAGACCAAGCTGCCCCAGCATCATTTCCACAGTGACGGTGATGAAGGAGTTGATGATGCCGCTGTTGTTGTTTTTGGTGTTGATGATCATGGTGGTAGTGGTGGTCAGCACCATCACAATGATCGTCGCCATCGTCATCGTCATCGTCATCTTCATCGTCATCATCATCATCAACATCACCAGCATCATCACCACCATGGTCATCATCGTCAGCATGATCAACGTCACCAGCCGCATTATGACATTCAACATCCTCTTCGAGACCCTCACTGCAAGTACCACCAGCATCATCACCATCATGGCCATTATCACCATCATCACCACCGTCACCATCATCTCTATCATCACTGTCAGTGTCGTCCTCCGCCTCCTCCTCCTCCTCCTCCTCACCATCATCATCATCGTCATCATCATCATCATATCATCATCACCATCATCATCATTGTCATCGTCATCATCATCATCACCATCATCATCACCATCACCATCATCGTCACCATCACCATCAGCATCACCGCCACCATCATCACCATCACCATCACCATCACCGTCACCATCACCATCACCATCACCATCATCGTGATCTTCCACACAACATGATTGTCCTCATCTCTGTGGCCAATGACATTCTGTACGCAGCCTCCTTTGCAGGTGGACCTGCATGGCTCACAAACGATGCTGAGCGCGACGGTGCAGCTGAACCTGGTTGTGAAGGCGTTTTGCGAAATCAATTCGTCCCTGTCCCTTTGGATCACGCACCGGTTGCAGGCCATTTTCGGGGTGCTTGCCGCCAGTCTCTCCGACCGAATTGGCCGCAAGCCGGTCGCTTTGTTGAAATATCCACTGCTTCCAGTATGAGATCAGGAAGCCCAAGTAGAGAACTAGAAAGAGCTGTCAATTGTGATTCGAAACCTCAGCCATACTTCGACCTGCAAGCGAGGGTCAGTTAGGCGAAGGTCTCTGGAAGCTCGCTTCTGACCCAAGAATCCGTAGAAAGGGCGACAGGATTTCGATAGTTTTTGTTCATGTAGTTGCTTGGTTCCTAGTCAGAGCGGGCGCAAGTTGGAGTGGAGCGGAAGCCTTCGAGCTGTGCAGTTTTGACTGGAGTTAGGGCTCATGGTTTCGGGGTTTTTGGCCTTGGAGTTTTAGGGCGTGTAGACGCGTGTAGGATTTAAGGGTTTTAGGGCTGAGAGTTATTGGTTTCTCGTTAAGGACCTTGCTTCCCGTTTTTTTTCGGGCTAAACCGGCTAAGCACAGACGTTGAGCCGTAAACCCCTCCATGTCCTGAGCCGGCGTGAACTTTGCCCTCTGAAGATCTGACCTCTGCGATGTCAGGGTGCGATATGGGGTTCAGGCTTTGGAACGGAGGGGGCCAGGCGAAATGTGATTCCTGGAGACAGCCTGGCCGTAAGAAAACTAAAGCTTGAACCTTAAAGCTAAGACTCAGGTTCAGGCTTAGGAGGGTCAGAGTTCCCGAAATCTGAAGAATCACAGGATTTAGGGTTTAGGGCTTTGGGCTTTGGGTTTATGGTTTAGGGTAAGAATCACAGGTCCTACTGGTGGACACGGTGCTTCTTTCGGTGGCGAGCTTCTGCTGCGGCTGTGCTGGTCGCATTGAGCCTTGGCCCCCACAGAGGCTTTCGGGTTCAGGCCCAGACCAATGTCGGGGATAGCATTCCGCATGAGAGCTACGACAACTTTGAGCTGTTGTCACCTTGTGCTGCTGTTATGTTTGCTTTGCTGTTCTTGTTTTCTTGTTTTGGTGGTGGTTGTTGTTGTTGGCAGCACGTGCGTCTGCAGCCGCGTGGGGTGGTGCGATTTCTTCGCCGGCATGTGCTGAAACTCGAGTTTTGGCACTTTGGTCACTCGACCAAAAAAATTGAATTTTGTTTTCGCATCGGTATTTGCGGTGTTTTCTGCAAAAAAAGTCCCGCATTTGGCACACTGCACTGTCCAAAAACATGCTCAGCTCTCCATTTCGCATCGTTTTTTTCGGTGTTTTCCTGTGTGTCGCATTTCGCATCGGTTTTTGCAGTGTTTTTGCCGACTCTCGACTTTTTGCACATGCCAGCTTAGACTTGCATTTGTCTTTCAGCTCTGTGCAGGGGTGAGGGGGAGGGGGATGGGGGGGGGGGGTGATGACGTCCATGCGAATGCGGCTTCTGTCTTCTCTTTCTTTTGTTGCGTTACTTCTCAAACGCTGCCGGTTGCTCTGTGAGGCCCTTGTTGCCGCTTCTTATTGCTTCACAATTGAAACGTCGACCATGCAAAAACCTCGCGGTTTTGCAGCTTTCCAGACAAAAACTTCGAAAACAACGCAAAAAATCAACTTTAAAAAAGCAAGAACAACATGGTATTTGCGACACTTTCGCAAAAACGCTACAACAAAAACAAGAACAACAAACATGGGAAAACGAAAACGCCGACACATCGTGTTGTTGACGAAAACCTCGCAAATTACCGGGTTTGCCTGACTTCGACCAAAAAAAATCTCCCAACAATAAACGACACACCCCGCGCGGCGGCAGACGCACGTGCTACCTTGTTGTTGTTGGTGGTGGTGGTGGTGGTGGTCCCGACGTGTGTCGGGTTTCAACTGCCCCTCCCGGATATGTAGGCTTTAAAACAGCCTGAGGAGATTGCACTGCTTTGTTCAGTCACTTGGTCTATTTGCTCGGGTTGCTACGGACCTTCGGGACTCGACAGCTGGTTCTTAGTTTCATTGCTGTTGCAACTTGTTTTATCTTTGTCTGGTGCCTCTCGTACTGTTCTCGAAAGGTTTGCCACTTCGCCAACGACGACTAGTAGAATACGGAAAGCTTCCGGTTCAGGCTGCCGAATCCTTCCCCGATTGTAGTGCCGACTAGGCTTGCGACGGCTTACGGCCCCAGGACCCCCAGGACCCCATACCACCGAGACTCAGCTGCTTTCCCAGGAATGGTTCTTAGCGGCTCGGGTGCTCCAGGCAGGGCCGACCGGGGGGTTTTCGAGTTTAGGTCCAGGCTTCCGCGAAGAAGAAAGGCTTGCGGGTACTACTCTCAAGACACTAGGCTATATCTTCGGATGCCCCGGATGCAAGACGACGTTTCAGGAAGGCTTCCAGAGCAAGAAGTCTTCATAAACTCCCAAATTCGAGCCGTCTCATTCTTCCACAAGCCATGCGGGGCCAACTCCTGGCCCGTAAACCCGCCCGCCTAAACCCTAAACTAAACCCCGAACCCCCCTTACCCTAAACCCTAAACCCAAAGGGCATGGGCGAGAGTGTGGAGCCCGTCGTCTTTGCCATGGCCAGGGACTTCTTCCCACAGAGAGAGGAGCGCCCCTCGGATGAGAATCTGAGGGTTCCTGTAATGTTTACTACATTGGGAGTTTCCCAAAATTGGGGGTACCTTATTTTGGGCTCCTCATAATCAGGTTCCTACTATTTAGGGTACTATATTAGGGTCCCCTATTTTCGGAAACTCCAGCATGGGGTTAGCGTATATGACGGTGAAACCGAAAGCTTACTGCTTTCAGCTCAGTAGCAATGCCAGTATATCCCCCGTAGCTATGGCAGCAGCATCTGGTAGGTATTTTACGGAAGCAGCCTGAAGCCTGAAACCCTAAACCCTATGCGAGGCAAGGGCCTTGCATATAAAGCCCCTGCACAAAGATGACACGCACAAGCCAAGAAGCATAGCATGGCCCCGCCGTGCAAGGATGACACGCTAAGGCCG
>BGNK01003779.1:0-61170 GCA_003297005.1 Symbiodinium sp. clade A Y106 | reverse complement strand
CACTCCGTGACTGTTTGGCTCAAGCTGAGTGAAAAAGACTTGCAGCTGTCCGCTGTGTTTGTAGTGACTGTGTTCTTCCAAGGGAAAAGGTCTAGGAGGGACCTTAAGTTTTTCACGACTCCCCCCGTTCCCTTCTTGTTCCTCTCTTGTTGTTTTCCCTTTTCTTGAGGTGTTCTCCGCGTTCTTGAGAGAACAACACCCTTGTTGTTGCCCGCGTTCTTGAGAGAACAACAACCCCCCTTGTTGTTCTTGCCCCCCCCTCCCCCAACTCTGGCTGCTCACACTTGAACAGACATTTTCTTGGAAAATTCTGGGTGGGGGCTACCTGGATCCTAAGCCAAGCCGTAAACCTCAAGTCCAAATCGTGTAGTACTGGAAGTACGTGTCCAGGTCGTTCTGACCTTCGTCCTGCGACAGGAACTGCCTGAAGCGCGTGTGCGCAAGATCAACGAGGCCTGCAGCGAAATCCTTTGGGACGGACGGGGTACACACATGCATGCATGTGAATGTTTGTGTAAATGCAAGAATGCAAGTCCTCACCTTGGACTGAGTGCGAAAACAGCTGTTGTTGACTGAGGTCGCCACCTCCATCGATGAATCGCGGCTAACGGCACTCTCAAAAGCTCTGTCCCACTTCTTGACAGAACAACAACCCCCAAAACCGTTGTCTGCGCGCCGCTGGCGGCGCGCGCTTCTTACTTCTTTTTAATTCAATTTAGTCAACCATGCGAAACGCCGCGCCCCGCAATAAAAACGTGTTCGCCAACACACAAGAAGGAGAGACACATGCAAACGCTTTAAGGGTGTTAAAAAAGCGAAGAAAATACAATTGATCATGAATCATTTGGCAGGTTTGCAAAGCACGGGCGGGAGGGACCCAGAAAATAGATGGTTTTTGGCGAGTTTCCGACGTGTTGTTGGAAGACGCCCCTTCAACACTGTGCCCTTCCTCTGAAGCCCACAAGAAGAAATCCTTGGTAGGCTGAGGCATACAGGTTTAGTTTGTTTGTTTTTACAGGGTTTCCGGTATCGAGTCTCTGTGTTTTTGGCATGTGGGACACAAGCCTCGCATGAGGCAGGAGACTTGCCTGATTCGGGACTCTTGGAACTGCGAGGTAGCCCGGAGGCTTGGTGTCTCGTGCACTCAACCTCTTCACCACCATTCCCGTCCACTTCACCTGCTGGACCTGCAGAACCGGAAGCAGGTTCATCTTGGAAGATTGTTGTCAGCCTCTTCAACGACGCCGTGTTGGGGGCATGCTCCATCACAGTTCGGCAAAAGGCAGAAGGGGGCTTGAAGGGGGCTTGAGAAGGGGAGCTTCTCAATGGAGCTTGAAGGGGCTTCTCAAGGGGGCTTGAAAGGGGGCTTGAGAAGGGGCTTCAAGGGGGGCTTGAGAAGAGGTTTCCCATTCTCGAAGGGGGTTTCAAGCCTCTTCAAGCCCCCCTTGAGAAGGGGGAGCGTCTCAGAGGGGCTTCAAGGGGACTTGACAAGAGAGAACTTGAGAGGAAGCTTGAAGCCCCTTCTTAAAACAAGTAAAACGTCTTGCTTCTCCACAATAAGCAGAAAGAATTGTTGTGTTGCGTGTGGCTTTCTCCTTTTTGTGTGTGCAGAAGCAAGGCGTTTCACTTGTATAATTTGTTTTCATCGCTTTCAACCCCCCTGAAGTCTTGGGACAAAAGGATCAGAACGCAAAACAGGGCAGGTTCTGGCGAAGGGCAAGAGTTTCTCGAGTGCAGGAAAAAAACGACAAAAACTGTAGAAAGCCATCAAAAATCTTCAAAGGCATCAGAAGCAATCCACCAATGCACACAAAGGTCCTTACACACATGAGATATAGCGATACAGATGTATGGAGATATAATATAGAGAAAAAGAGATACAGAGATACAGAGATACAGAGTTTAGTGAAGAGATATAGATATATGTAGAAATCGAGATATACAGAGATCGAGAGATACACAGATATTGAGATATAGAGATATAGAGAGATAGAGAGATAGAGAGATAGAGATATAGAGAGATATAGAGATATAGAGATACAGAGATGCAGAGATGTAGAGATATAGAGATATAGAAATGTAGAAATATAGAAATGTAGAGATAGAAAGATAGAAAGATAGAGAGACACAGAGATAGAGAGATGGAGAGATATAAAGATATAGAGATATAGAGATGTAAGGTATAGAGGTATAGAAGTATAGAAATATAGAGATAGAAAGATAGAAAGATAGAGAGACAGAGAGATAGAGAGATATCGTTTTTCTAGATAGAGATATAGAGATATAGAGATTTAGAGATGTAGAGATATAGAGATACAGGGATACAGAGATGCAGAGATGTAGAGATTTAGTGATATAGAGGTATAGATATATAGAAATCGAGAGATACAGAGATCGAGAGATATAAAGATATAGAGATATAGAGAGATAGAGATATAGATATATAGAAAACGAGAGATACAGAGATCGAGAGATGTAGAGATATAGAGATGTATGGAGATGTATAGAGATGTATAGAGATGTATAGAGATGTATAGAGATGTATAGAGATGTATAGAGATGTATAGAGATGTATAGAGATGTATAGAGATGTATAGAGATGTATAGAGATGTATAGAGATGTATAGAGATGTATAGAGATGTATAGAGATGTATAGAGATGTATAGAGATGTAGAGATATAGAGATACAGAGATGTAGAGATATAGAGATATTCTCTATATAGAGATATAGACATACAGAGATATAGAGACAGAAAACTAGCATCATGGAGAGACAGAGAGATAGAGAGATGGAGAGGTCGACAGATATAGAAATATAGAGATATAGAAATATAGAAATATGGAAATATAGATATATAGAAATATTGAAATATAGAAATATAGAAAGATAGAGAGATGGAGAGATATAGAGATATAGAGACATAAAGACGTAGAGATATAGAGATGTAGGTATAGAGCTATAGAAATATAGAAATATAGAGATAGAAAGATAGAAGGGCAGAGAGACAGAGCGATAGAGAGATGGAGAGATAAAGAGATGTAGAGATATAGAGATATAGAGGTACTGAGATATAGAGATCGAGAGATATAGAGATCGAGAGATATAGAGATGCAGAGATGTAAAGATGCAAGATACAAAGATATAGACATATAGAGATGTAGAAATATAGAGATAGAGAGATACAAGATAGAGGGACAAAGAGATAGAGAGATCGAGAGATATAGAAACGTACAGATGTATAAAAACACATAATCATAAATCAGTCCGTGAGTTTCTTGAGCTGTAGAGGTACCAAGATATAGAGACATGTACAGATGGTTTCATAGAAATGCAGGAATCTAGACATACACAAATGTAGACATATAAGGATACAAAGATGCAACTACACAAACATAGATGTTTGTGGGTATACCCAGCTTCAGAGATTCGAAGATATGACACGTTTTAAGCCATAGAGACACAGAGATATAAACGTTCAAGGATATGAAAACAGAGGTTTATACAGATAGCGCGGTACACAGTTATGTACATATGTATATCTATATGTACTCTACAGTTGTACATAGGCAGTGCGTGCAACTTTATGTGTATACACAAGAATAGGTGTATAGACACTGTATAGATAGATATTTCGTTCATGCAAACATGTAGGTATGCACGTGTTTGGTTGTTTACTACTTATCTAAACATGTAGATTGTCAGGTACATAAATGTTTGGATTCTTTATATATGTGGGTATCTAAGATGCATGAAACTGAAGTCATTCTTGCAAAAGCTCTCGTTTTTTCTTTTGAAATTGTTACGTGAAATGACAACAGATGATGCCCAAACGGTTATCGAGTCAGCCTTTACAAGCATGAAGGGCCGTCGGGAGTTGTGTGATATTCCGTATGCCTGGTGTTGCTAGGAGTCCTGTCCTAACACCATGCAGCCTTTGGGTCAAGACTGTGAGTGGCTGGGCAACACGGAAGCGTCCCAGCGGCGGTCTGAGAGTGCCTGTCGGCAGTGGAAGTTGTCAAAATCCAACGTCTTGTTCCCTGAATCCGAAGCTCCTTCCCGAAAACACATTGAGGGCTTCTGTGGCTCCGGTCTTTTTTTTCCAGAAGTTGATCACGACATCGCACCAGAAGCAGGCTCGCAGACAAGTTGACAAGTCGGTCAGCATGAAGTCACCTAGCTTTCTCCGCTTGTGTAGCGATTGAGTTTATGCCAGGTCCAGCGGTGACCAAGGTGCACAAGCTAGCCTGATGAGGCTGTGAACCGTTGTGCACCACTGTGGCTCGTTGGCATCGGCAGCCATTTGTCTTCGATTCATGTCTTTGGAATGGTTTTTCGTCGTGGCAGAAATGTTGCTGTGAGAGGCGCTCTGGCGCGCGCAAACCTGCTGGGAAGCGCCCTGCAGGTGAGGGAATCGCACATCTGGTTGGGTTCGTGTTTGTATCCTCAGCGAACATGCTTGGTTGGCGCGATCTGCTTGTGCAGATGCCGCCGGTGATGCTCCTCCGAAAGCCGACCCGACATGTGTTTGTTAGTTATGCACGCACAGCTCGTCATGGGGCTGTAGTCGTGACCGTGCCTTCTTGAGCGAACGAGTTTTGTTGTGTGCTAGATGCAGTGAGTTTTGCTTGCTCATGGCAGATGGCAGGAACAGTCTGGTCTTCGACGCAGCAGATCAATGGGTTCACGTTCAGAGTTGGCGAGCATGGCCTGAGTCCTCAGACATGCAGAGTCAAAGTGGAAGCCTCTTCATGTGCACACATGTGTGGGGGTTTCAAAAAAACGCGTGGTGCCAAAGCTATTTTTCAGATCCTTAAATATTGTAGCGCTATGATCGGAAAGCCCTATGTGTGAAGCGTGGAGGAGTAGTGACCTCCGCACAGGTGGAGCAGCTGTCGCAAACCAGTGGAAGTGGATCAGTGCGCATGCTGACACGTGCAGGCTGCAACGGGTATGCTGCGGTTGCATGGGCAGTATCACCAGAAGCCTGACTTCTGTCCGAGGGACATACTGTCAAACCTTTGAGAAGTAGTAGTCTCATTGTGAGGGAGTGTCAAGACAAGATACTACCGCGGTGGCCCTCTTATCTGTGGATAGAGTTGCCTCGATTGAGGTGATCTGGCTTAGGTCACTGTAAGTGTTCTCAAATTTGTTCTTCTTATCCATTTTGTGATTGCTGTTGGTATGTTCCTTGCGTCTGAGATCTGACTGGTAGGCTTTTTTTTGCTTTTAGTCCTATTTTTTGCAGCTGATGCAGGCCTTTGCTTGGCCATGGGAGTCGTGCTGGTGGCGGGCTACCATACGCTGCATCCTCAGCTTCTGGAAGGTTCGGCTCTTTCCAGCTCTTGGCTTCTTTGTGTCAGGCCGGTGTGGTTAATCCCCTTCGGCATCGTCTTCGAGGGAGTGTCGCTTGCTTGGTTCTACTTGATCCAGAAGGAGCCGCCGAGATGGCGCTTGAGTTCGGAGACCGGGACCGGAGGGTCGCTTGCTCCGACAGGACTGCGAGAAGGGCCACTTCTTCCCGAGCCCTGCTTTGAACACGCTGGTGTCCTATCTACTCCGTGGGTCTCCCAGAAGGGGCGCATCATCTTGCAAAAGGTAGACAAATCAAGAGGAATCTTGATGCCACGACGGCAGGATGGGAGCTGCACATGGCAGTGGCAATCATGCTCACCGCGACACAGGCGATTGAGATGTGTCCTGTAGCGGTGGTGTTAGACACCTGCAAAAGTGAGCGAAAGTGTTGGTGTCTGCTGAGCAAGAGCATGAAGGTTGCAGGCGCGAGCATTGCTTTGTCAGTTATAGGAAGCTTGATGAGTCTGCCAGCTATGCAGCTATGATGACTGATGATAGTGAGTATCCTTGTGTTGTTCCGTTTGAATGAATATGGAGAGTGGAGGCACTGATGATAAAGTTTCGGGCGAGCCACTCGAAACCTGTCCCTGCTTGCAAATCCTGCAGATCTGGAGCTTTGGAGCACTACTCAAGTTCTGGATGCTCCCCTTCCTGGTGATGCAAGCCACGCTGGCCACCACCACGAACTCTGAGGAGGCAAGTCGGGCATTTGTGATCAGCTTGGAGGCTTCGGCGGCTTCGGTAGTGCATTGATGGAGGACGGGACGAAGAAGCGACAGCCCGGCTCAATCAGAAAGTCTCCTTCAATGACATCGCCACAAGACTGCACTTGTGAGCAACGGGCACGAAGCCGCATGCGGTGCCACAGAAGTGGCCGCATCTCGGAGCCATCGAATTCCACCCGTCGTTTGAGGTTGGAGCTTCTTTTCCCAGAGCTCGAGCTGGAGCCTCGCAAACCCAAGTGGATCTTCGAGATGGGGTGCTTGTCTTCGCTTTCAGGTCCACGGCCTCACAAGTCAGCGATCTGCTTGATATTGCGCAGCACGCCGACCAGTCGTCGGTCTTCCGGCGCCAGGCCTGGGAAGTGCCCCTGCAGTGTTTTATGCACCATCTAAGAACACCACTGTCTTAGGGGAAACACTACAAGCATTATAAGCTTGAGCTGGTCAAAAGCAGTGCGGTGGGGAAGTGGCATAGCCGGTCTTCGGTTAGCGAGACCTAGTGTTGGATGTGAAGTTGATGCAGGTCTGAGGCAAGAACGCCGTCTTTCCATGCGCCCCGGTGTAACCTCTGCATTATTTGCAATACTTAAGTTGGGCAGACCAGCACGTGAACGACACCCGAACCAAAAATCCAAACAGGAAACATCAATTAACACAGCCCGCAAATGGCTAACAAGCGAAAATCACTACGACTACAACCGTCGGTCCCGCGGCCGTCACCGCCATCACTACCCGGACCCGCTAGCACCCCAAACACTACCAGCAGTACCGGCAGCACCAGCAGCAGTAAGCGAGGACTCCTGGCAGTATGGGTAAATGCTGTATGGTTGTAGGTTGCCCTTGGCGTGATCCCCAAGAGCAAGTCACACTGCAGACCGCCTTAAGCTGGGACTTAGCCTTTTGGTTTTTCAAGCTGGAATCCAAGTAGCTTAGGATTGATCGAATCGGTAAGTCAGGTAGATTGGAGTTAGGATTGCTGCTTTGTGAAGCAGGTGAGCGGTGACCAGGAGGACGAGGAGGATGCTGAGCGTTTGCGCACTGGAGTTTTTTAATTAGGGAGGGTCCGATCCTCCCCTGCAGGACTGGCAATTTGGGGTTGCACTCCATCAAATTCCAATGTGAGAGCCTTAGTGTACAATCTGCTTCTCTGAAATTTGTGCTCTGCAGCCTTCGAGCTAATTTGTTGCAACACAAAGTTCAGGTATCAATTACAGCGATTGTCCAAAAATCTTTCCAAAGAGTTGCAGCGTGCGCGTGGCTTGGCAGCATGAAGGGGTCGGTTTTTCGAGTGAATTCGCCAGCAGATTTCGCCTTTGTGTCCTTGCCGTGGACTGGACAGCCTTCTCACTACCGAGGCAGTGGAAGTTTTGGATCCAACACGGACCTGGCTGGGCTAGCAAATCAACCGCAATCGGGATCCGAAGAAAACCTGCAGAGACTGCGGGAGGCCTGAGATGGCCTCACGCCGCAGAGCCTCTGTTGTCGGTCTCCGGGTGTGCCCCCACAAACAGGCTTCAAAAGCGAAGTCCAAGAAAAGGCCCCCTCCTTGGCTCTTCAATCTTGCTTTCGTGCAATGAGTGAACTCTTGTAATTTTCCTCCAGGTCGACCAAGAAGAAGACGCCCCTGGAACAAGTCCTGAACATCATCGGCTGGCCGGCAGCTAGGCTGAGTCAAGTCTTTTCGCAGGCCAGGGTAAGTGCGTCCTTGGACGGCCGCAAGTCCAAAAGGGACTCGCAGAACATCATGTGGTATCATGCACGCCGTGTTTGCTGTACGTGCTTGGATGAAGCTTTGAGGCCCGCTACTTGTTTCGAGAGATGTGGCTTTGGACTGAGCGGGATCTTACCCTCTACGCCGTGGTTTCGCTCTTCTTGGTCGAGGTGTATGTTGCTTGGACTGAGCAGCCTTAATGTGTATGGTGCAGTAGAATGTGCTAGCTCTTGTATTGTAGTCGTAGTTTCCACTATGATCATGATGATCATGTCGATGATGATGGTGGCATTGGCGATCAGTGTGCTAGCTACTAGTGTTGTGGGCAACACTGGATGCTATGATGTTAACTGATGATGATGATGATGAAGCGGAGATGATGATCAGTGTCAAGCACATCGTCACCATCTCTCCAGAACGGTCATCATATGCTTGGGCACCGTCACAAACGTTACCCATAAACTCATCTTCATCAGCATCATGAACATGGCCATGGCCATGACCATGATGATGACCACGATGATGATGCTGGTGATGACGATGACCGCCGTGGTCTCTACCGTCGTCTCTCCCCTCACCATCACCATCACCACATTGTGTCATCTTCATCTGAAGCATCGGTAATAGCATCAAAATCTGCAGCAGCATCCTGAGCCAGAGCTCATTCCTGCGAACCAGGTTGGCACCCAGTACTTCGCCTGGTCTCCCGTGTGTCTGCTTTACCCGATCCTTTCGAGCTCCTCAGGCGGGCCAGCTGTGCTTTTTGTTCATCAGTCTTATCCTGGGTTCTGCTGTCAGAAGGTCTTAGAGTCCTATGTAGTTAGCTTGTGATATTTTCAGTTAGGCAGGATGCAGCACAACAGACACTGAAGTATGCGCCCGGCTTTCCCTTCGCTCTTTGGGTATCCGCAAAGGGCATACGCAAGGCATCTGATCGGGGGCCAAACAACCCAAAGAGTGAAATGACCTGTCGGCAAGAGTTATGTGACAAGGTCTTGAAAACGTAGGGAGAAACACCGGTCAATCCTGGCCTTGAGAACGCCGATGCTCATTGACACGTGGAGTGTACCTGCGGGTCAATGGGACAAACGCTGATTACTAGTAGCGTGAACGCTTGCTGAGGTTCGGCAGGTCTGCACTTCTGCACTGACACCATTTCGGTCGCTGTTGCACACCATCGTGCGTGTGAAGCCTCGACTGATTTAATGCCGATGTCGGCAGGCTCCAGAAAAGCTCAAGAACTCCAAGACGAGCTTGTGATGATTTTCGCGCCTGAGCCCCTCGGCACAGCTGGTGCGAAGTGTCGAACACGGCGGTCTACAGGCTGGAAAGCCGACCCCGAATCTGACATGTGACTGCAGGTATCGTTTCTGGCGCAGAGTGAACATTCCAGTGGCCATTCAGGCGTGCTGCAGACGTGCAGTTGGGTCTGCGGCCGTGTCATGCTTGGACCAGGTGCTCGTGTGCCACAATATGACGATCTATCTACTCATAGTCACTTGGCAAGTTTTGGGATGCTCTTCCGTCGTGACAAACATGCATCCGTTCCACCGAGGTTGTGCTCATTTCGCCCGGCCAGAGGCCGGGGGGCGAGCACGTCGTCAGAGGAGTCATGCGAACGAAGCCCGTTGTGTATCGTTGTCGTGGCGATACAACCATTGACCGGCTTGTCACATGCAACCACTTCAAAGTGCTGGGACCGGAAAGAGCGGTGTCTCCAAGCGACTCCGCTTGCATTTGTACCGAAAACTACTTCAAGCGAAGGTTTTATGACGGCATCAATTGTTACAGAAGCCGGCATTCTTAGCTGGAAGCTGTGGGCCAGCTGCCGGCGGGTGGGGTTTGGGGGCATGTGGGTTGCATCGTTTGCTTATCTGATGTGGTCCCGAAAATAACAAGCTTGTCTTGGCTGCCTCCACTTTTGTGAATCGGCGGGTCAGTGGTGACAGCTGAATTCGTGCAGGGACCTGTATGTGGGGAAAACCCCATGTTGGCAGACCTATGTCTGCACCTCAGTCCGTTTTTGCTAGACTGCGGATCTGCAATGGTCCTCCATGGCCAGAGAGCTTTTGAAGGTCTGGGCATTTCTCCTGTTGGTGGCAGTCTCGGATACTCTGCTTCGGTAGCTTTGCTCTGATCTGCAGCGCAGCCTTAGAGCCTTAGAGCCTTAGGTGCTTTCAATTGCGGGAATGGTGGGAACGAACCTGGTCTGGGCTGTGGGCAGCATCCGTCCGAGCATCCCGCAGAAGGCAGGCCCTTGTGGAGTTTCACCGAAGAGCTCCGTGGAAACGGGGCCCCCCGTGATTTGTTTCGGACCTGCCGAAGGTCGCCCTCATGATTTGTCAATCTCTGGCTAACCAGGCAAGCTCGAGCAGGGATGCAGCGGACTGCAGCACGTTGGGCACGCTTCTTTGCCCTGCAGGGTTCAATTTTCCGATGGAGCCGCGATCAGCGATGTCATTTGAAGAACAAAGGCGCCTGTTGGACGGGCAGATTTCAGAGATTTGTTGCGGAAACCTAAAGGAAACTGTGACAGGTACGGATGCTGACCCTTTCGACCCACAGCGCGGGCTGGCGTATCGTTACATAGGATGGTCTCTCATGCACAAAACTCCGAAGATGATTGAGGCCGGGGCATTAAGGGGCATACGATTTGCAACCGGCAGCCATTCCGTGGTCAAAGGCAACTCGCTCTGTGGACGTCCACGACCTCCTCTTGGACCAGGCTGTGACTGGCGAGTCAAGTCCTACCCTACAGGTAGCAAAGCAGGGAAATGCTCCTTTCGAGAAAGAAGACCTCAGAACCCAGTGGACACGGTGGCACCTGGAAGAAACATGGTGCCTCGACGAACGAGGGCCTATGAACTATGAAGTGAACCATTGCTTTGACTGCTTTGATTTTCCAATGGTGCCTTCAAGTGAACAGCCTCGACAGTCTTTTGCAACAAGTGCTGTATTGTAGCAGTATGGGACAAGGCCCCCTGCTGGGTGTACCTGAATGCTTTATGGTTTAGGGTCCTGTCCCTACTGGCTGTACCTGCACTGCATGGCTACTGGTGTGGGGATGTTTAGGGCTTAGGGTCTATGAACTCTCTGAACTTGAACGTGCAGGTCGTCATGTTTCAAGCTGATGTGGACGCATGGTGGAACTTGTCTTTCTCCCATGCCATTCCCGCCTTCGACACTCGGCCGCAGACTTGTGACGGGCTGTCGATCCAGTGTTCGGCTTTCACCGCCCGAGCCAACCACTGGAAGCTTTCAGTGTCGAAGCTGGCCAGCCGAAGCAGCAGTGCTCCGTTGCTTCTAAGGCTACCCTTCTTTGGGGTGAGGAGCTTTTCTTGGGATGGGTCATCGCTGGCTGTGCGAGGCTGCTTCCAGCGCCTGTACCCTATACTATAGAGCACCCGGGGATGGACCGGACGCCTGGCAGGTCGGTGCTCGCACTGCACATCAACCTTATCCTCTTGCGCTTCCAGCACCTCTGGTGCCCGCAGAAGGTGATGGTGTCAGCCGCAGATGCTGAAGAGGAGGAGGCCGGCGACAGCCCCTGCCATGTGCTGACGTGCCATCCGATTGCACATGGATGGGTTCGCCAATCCGGAATAGAAGCCCAGCAACAATGTCGAGTGAAACTAATGGCAGCACTAGCAGGACTAGAAGCAGTAACAGCATTGCAGTTGTCGTCGTGGCAGTGCTGTCGCTGGTGCCAGTAGTCGTCGTCGTGTTAGTCGCAGTCGTAGTGGTAGTAGCAGCAGTGCAGCAATAGAGTCAGCCGGCAGGACTTGATGGCAAGGAAGACTTTCACGCGCCAGGCAGCGGCAACTTAAGACACCGCTTGGGTGCTTGGCTGCTTGTGGAGCGCACGCGGAGGTTTCCGAGCAGACCCGCCGGAAGGGCACTGAGCATCAGCCAGCACTTCTGCGTTCGGTCGGATCCTTAAACAACGGATCCGTGATTGCTTGTTACACAATAGCAGCAGCATGTACAATGACAGGATATCTTGATCCTTCAGCAATGCTGCCAGTTCCGGCGGTAAAGTGACTAAGCCCCACACGCCTTGTCGTGCTTTTGCCAAGCCGTGCCTGTAGGCCTCTATCGCTGATGTCGGCCTGGCCATGGAGCAGGACACCAATCTTAAGATTCCTATGGTTGTTATGAGCTATAGAAATGTAATTATGATTTATTAGTATTATTATTACCAGGCCGCAATTCTTATTATCATGACCATGAATTATGATTATGACTCGTGCTGTACTACTGTTATCCGTCATGTGACCGAGCAATGCTGAGCCCAGGCGTCTGCGTCCCAAGCGGTTCCTTCAATACCCTTGCCGAAGCCGGGGCCCTCGGAAGACGGAGGCGGTGTCTTTGTGAAGTACAAGGCCAGAGCAGCTGCCTGCTTTCGTAATTATCTTGAATATCGCTGTTCCTCATGTTGCCATGATCGGTGATAGTACCTTAGCACCACTTTTCGTTGCTTTTCTTACTGCTTCAAGTGTTCTCAACTGCCTACGAGCTTTCTGCAGTCTTGTCTCTTCAAGCTTCTGGACCCTTCTGAGATCAGCGCCTGTGCAGGTTCACGAATCCAGCACCGGGGCAGACCCATCGGTGGAGGTCAAGCTGGAGCCCCTCTGGCGCCGCAGCACCCTTGTCGATCTTGCGAAGGACCAGCCTTCTCTTTAAGCTGCCAGCTGCTTGATAGTAGTGACAAGTGGCCGATTCCCTTAGGGTTTAGGGTTTAGGAAAGTGGCCGATTCCCCTAAACCCTAAAGCCTAGCCGAAGCACGACCCCTCGACCCATGACCTTCCCTTCAAGTCTGAGCCCTTCAGACCGACCAGGGAGTTTCCGAAAATAGGGGGACCCTAACATAGCACCCTAAATAGTAGGATCCTTATTATAAGGACCCCAAAATAAGGTTACCCCTAATTTTCGGAAACCCTAAAACCCTTCTAGAGCCCTTTTAAAGGAGCCCTTATAGGCACCCTTATAGTAACCCTTAAAAGGAACCCCAAAGGTACCCCCTTAATTTTCGGAAACTGCCACCAGGATGCTGTTGCCGACATCCTGCAGGCCCGGCAAGGGGTCCAAGGAAGCCTCCGCGAAGTCGGGCGACACTATGGGAGCTTCCGAAAGTTAGGGGGTACCTTATCTTGCGGTCCTTATAATAAGGGTCCTACGGGTACCTTATCTTGCGGTCCTTATAATAAGGGTCCTACTATGTAGGGTACTATGTTAGGGTCCTCTATTTTCGGAAATTCTCTTATTCATGACTCGAAACTCTTTTTCACATAGAATGTCGTTGTTTCGTTTTCGTGTATGTATTCAGGCACACAAAGAATACAGTTTGTATGTAAGCATGCATGTGTGTTTGTTTGTTCATTCGTTCTTGTGTTGTCTTCTCAGTACATGTGCATGTTTACCCATGCAAATGTGGATTCGCATGCAGTTGCTCTCAATGAGCATCCGTCTCTCACTTTACCAATAACTGTGTATGGTTCCGTATCGCTCTTATTTACAATGTTTGTTCATTGTTCTTTGTATCTCAATTGTCTCCTCTTCGTCGTCACCGCTTAGTGAGATTTCTTGTGTGTGTGTCAGTCTTGCATGATATATCGTATGTTTTTGGCTCTGCAAGTATTGAACTAAGCAAGCATGTAGCCTGCTTCTTGTTGTTCAAGCTTTTAGTTTTCGTATTAGAGGCTCATGCGTTGGCCATTTCCATGTCCTGTATTTTTCTTGATCCAAGGCACAGTATCACCATTGCCACTGCTACCGTTTCTGTAATGTTGCTGTGCACTCTTTGTTTGGTACCGCTTGTGTATGCTTGTGTGTTTCGTGCTCCTGTTCTTCCTTGGAAAGCAATGACGATGATACTGATGTTGTTGATGTTTCTAACTCTGTTTATAATGGTGGCAATCACTTGTCACATGTCCTTGATTGCAACTCAAAGCTTTCATGATTATCGTCGTTGTTGCCGACGTCGCCGTTACTATACTTTTCTTGTTATGGTTTCTTCGTCTCCTGCCGTCTCTCCTTCTCGTTCTTCTTACTCGTGTCTTCTTCTTGCTACCGTGACTGTGCCTGCTATCTGCACATATGAATCACTGGGAATCCCTGACAGTCCAGGTGCAAGCAACCGCAGTGAAGCCGGATCGTCCACTGATGGACCTGGGCTTCGATTCCGCGGGAGCTCTGAAACTCAGAAACAAGCTGAGCAGGCGGGCTTTACGGGCTTTAGGGTAAGCGGCGTCGGCAAAAGGTTCAGGCTTGCAGCTTTGGCAGGTTTTGACTTGACTAGGCTTGCAACTTGCTCAAGACATGTTTTTGGCCTCTCGCCTGTTTGTGTGCTCGCTGGATTCTAGTTGCCGTTTTTGGGTTTCCCTTGACCGGATGTTCATCAGTGCCTGGGTTTTCAGGCAGTCAGATCAAGGTGGGCGTCGTACTGTGCCACTCTACATCACGGATACACTTGTGCTTTCGGGAGTCTCTTTGTGGCTCTTTTCCGACGTTGTCGACAGGCCAAATTTGTTGGCTTGTCTTGGTGTCTCTGTCTGGGCTTGATACTAGAGTCCGGCTGTTTTGGAATTTCCGAGCATGAAGGAAGGGGAAGGTGGTGTTTGATTCCCTTTCGTAGCTTCCCGGGGTCTTATGCTGGTTGACGGTTCAGAACCTTTTTTTGCGAATTACGGACAGGTTAGGGCGGATCTAAAGCCCAGAAGAATGAGGAAGACGCAGTTATGGGGATGCCAGAGATGCACCATGCGTGCCCGTACCCGTACCCGGCACCGTTTTCTGCAAGGCGTCTGAAGATTGAGCTGCCTCCCACACTTCTTTTTGACCATCCCACCATCAACGCGGCCTCCTCAGCTTGATGCGAACGCACCACCCGGAAGCTTAACACATCAATTTCCGTGATGTTCTCAGCTATCCAAGGACATGGTGGACAATGGTATTGCACTGTTGTCCAAGAGGCCGATGACTCCCGCGCACGCTGATGGCGTTCCTGCAACCACCCAGCAGGGGCCGATCTCGCATCATGCCCCATGTTCGCATTTGCGGTGCTAGTGACAGTGAAACCTCTTGTGCGGGATCGACTGTATAAGCGGTCCTGAGTACAAGCTTCCAGGTCATAGTTTCCTCTTCTTGCCAATTCCCTGGTGGCGCCAGCAGCAACTCCATCGCACGATGTCGAAGCAGGGTGTTGTGTTGAGATCCACAGAGAAGAAGTTGCATATGGTTCAGTTCCGTGTTTGCCTTCAAGTCTTGGATCAGGTTTGAAGCTCTACTGGGACATCTTGGCAGACAAAAAGGATGCGGTGATTGAAGTCCCGCTTTCACGCGCCAGACTGAGTAGCTGCTGCCTTTGGTGCCTTTGGGAAGCCAAGTAAATGCCGCTTCTCTCTCAGTCTCTCAGGCTGGGACCATGAACTCTACTATTCAGAGGAGCCGCAGGAAGGAAAGACATACGCCCGCCATGCTGGCTTCGTTGAGGCAGTGGGCTGAGCGCGGGATCTCTTCGTCGAGTCACAGAGACACGGCTGTGCGCAGGGTACAGATCTCTTCGACGTGACTTACTTCGGACTGGGCAGTGCTGAGGCCGGCAAGTGAGGATTGCGAGAGCTAGGCCATCTTCATCAAGTTCCCTGGTCCCTGATCTGAGGCCAGGACCACGGATCCACAGCAGCGGATGCTGCTGGGAGCTGCCTACGACGCGCTGCGAGGTGATGGCTTCCTTGATTGCACTAGTTCGATTTGTGCCTTGCGACGTGACTCATGCAGAAAGCACGCGGAACTTTGCTTCAAGCCCAGGCTACGACAAGGCGCTGCTGCAGAACAATCCTTTGGCACTTTGGCTAGCACGGATGGTTAGAAATCCGAAGTTGTTGCGCTGATCAAGCCAAGTTAACTTTCGTGGACTAAGGGCGTCTTCACGGCTCTGAGCAACATGGAATGGTTTCATTTGGCGGTGTCGAAACCTGGAGTCTATACAGGGCCTGGTGTGTCCAGTGCAATTGCCGCGAACCGGATCAGAACCTCGGAAGCATTTCCCGCAGCATTGCACCATTCAAGTGGATCCCGAGAAGAGGCGCTTGTAAAGAAATCGGACGCACGTTGTCGCAAACAGATGCGCCCAGGCTATGTGTTTGGCCTCAAGGGACCCAGTATGACGGCCTCGGCCTCATTGTCATGCGACCAGGGATGCTAAATATGCTAAATGCACTGTCAAGCCGGATCAGCATGTGTGTGTCACTGACTGAGATCGACACAGCATGCTCCTCATCGCTGTCCGCTCTCCACGCAGCTCTGCGGTCTCTGGAGGTCGGTGCTGTGTTACTAGAAGGGTGTGCGACACAAGGAAGGTGGTCCCGACACTGCACGGGACACCGCAAAACCCTACATTCGCTTAATTAGTATACGGATATACAGCTTATCCAGTTTGTAAAGAGTCTGAAAGACGATAAGTACATACATGACATGCATGCTTACATCTATTGCATGCATGCAACCACATGCATGCATACATGCGCACATGCATAGACACAGAGATGCGTAGATGCATAGATAGGTAGGTAGGTAGGTAGATAGATAGATAGATTCGATAGATAGGTTCGATAGATAGATAGATGGACAGATAGGTGTGTGTAGATGTATATATGTATACATGTTCCCATGTACACGTTTTTCGCTGCACTTCATCCACACAGGGCAGACGCTCCCACGGAGCGCGGGGTGCGCTGCTGTCGGCTGCAGAGGCTGACTTCGCGTGTGACCTGTGGTGTTGGCATCGGCGAAGCTTAGCGTTCAGGTTTGATTATGTTGGAAGTTTGGGGTTTGGGGGTCATCTGACTCCGGAATGTGAAGGTCTTGCATGGTCCAAGCAGCTTTGTGCTGCGCTCCGTGGCCGGCATGCTCTCGCCCGATGGCCGGTGTAAGACCTTCGATGCCACCGCAGATGGCCACTTGGAAGCAGCCGACGCTGTACATCTCGACTTGAATGTCCTGCTGTGCGAGGCTACATCCGCGGTGAGGGAGCCGGTGCGATGCTACTCAAGTCGTCGGCAGATGCCGAGGAGGGAAGATGCCAGAACGTGGCAGAGGCTCATCCACGAAGCCCCCAAAAGCCTTTCGTGTGCAATGCTCTCGCTTCCGCAACGGGATGTTGTTCTGACTTCAGTCACAGGTTGCCGGCGTGGCAGCTGGACTGCACAGAATCTCTCGGAGCTGGCTTTGCTGTCTTCAATGTGGCCGACGGGTTTTCGACAATCCTTGAGACATTACAGTGTACTTGAACACGCTATGCTGCTTCTGCTACACTTCAGGTGATGAACCAAGATGGCAAAAGTGCCACGTTGACGGCTCCAAACGGCCACTCGCCTTGGAAAGAGCAGTGTAAAGGCACGCGCAGAGCAGCACCTACTGGGGCAAGCTTTGCAATACCCCAATTGCTCAATCCTCCCGGTTATTCCCCAAACCCGGATCCCGACAGATCCCGGAACTATAACGGTATCCGTACCCCTGCAGCACTTTTCCCTAAACCCCAAACCCCTAAACCCTAAGCCCTAACCATCCCTGAACCCCTAAACCCTCAAACCTTAAACCCTAAACCCCTAATCCTAAACCCCAAACCCCTAAACCTTAAACCCTGAGCCCTAACCCCTAAACCCGAAACCCTAAACCCGAAATCCTAAACCCTAAATCCTGAGGCCCCAGCCAGGAGGAGCTCTTGCAGCAGGCACTCCGGGAGGCACAGCTGCCGGCCCATGCGGTGGGAGCTTTGGAGTGTGCGCAGCCCAGTAAAAAGCTGGGGGGTGAGCTATCTGTGGTTTAGGGTTTAAGGGTTCAGGGTTTAGGAGTTAGGGTTTATGCAATCGGTCATGCGGACTGTCACGAAGCGAAACACTTGGCGACTAAATGGATGCCAATTAAGGATTAACTTCAGTCAGCCATCCCTTGCCTGTCTGCGGGCACGGCGATGGGCTAACCACAGCGCCACAAAGTTTGGCACATCATATTGAGTGGAAATATTAACAGAACGCATGGGAGCAAAGGGGAGCTGAGCGAACCTCCGCAAGGAGCGTCCTCCCATGACTCGTCTTGCTGTACACACAAGGGAACTGTCAAGGGAACGTCTGGGTCTTGCCGAAATGCTCTGTGCAGCATATTGGACATTCAAGGCTCTCAGGGAAGGCAGCTGCGCAAACTGAAGCTGCACGCCGCACATGTGCGCGAGTTGGCGGAGTGCAGTAGCAAAAGTCCTGACTTGTTGCTGAAGAGACTGTCTGGCGAGCATCAAGCTCGGAAAGTGAGCTTCATGAACCCACACTGCTGGAGCCATCTCTGTACCATCAGGCAATGGTGATCGCTTCCAACCAGCGACGTTGATTGGAACTAACCACCCCGTGTCATAAAGAAAAGCGCATACAACTCAACTAAACTACAACCCTTGGGTTTATTGGGGGGGTTTGTTGGTTGCTTGGGTATTGGGGGCTTTTGTGGTTTAGGGCTCAGGAAAAAAGGTTCGGGAAGTCTAGGGCATCGTTTTTTGTTGGCTTTCAGGCGCAGGACTTGGGCTCAGGATTTCTACTATCCAGCGTGTAAAGAGGTTGGAAGGGGTGAGCGCGACTCGATCTTTGGGGAACTGTTGGAGGTTGGGCTTGTCAGCCGTGGAGAATTCAGAGGTTGCCTGAACTTTAGCATTCGATTTGGTTTTGGGCCGAGGCTTGCTGGGTTTAGAAATCTAGGGTTTGGGGTTCAGTGGATACTAACAGCGGCTGCAGGTGTGTGGGAGTGACAGGCATGCATGTTTATGCATTCACGCGCGACCGCTCTGAGGCCATGGAACGGGGACGGCCCTCGGTGATCCCATCGAAGTCGGGGCCATCAAAGCCGCTTTGGGGCCCCTCGGAGAAGAAAAAAGGAAGGAGAGTCAGTCAGAGTAACACCAGTTTTTCCGCTTCTTTTTTTGGCCTGTAAGGCGGAACGATCCAAAGGCAGAAAGCTCGCTGCCACTCTTCTTGGCGGCAGCTTGGAAGCAGCGAAGCTGCAGAAATTTCCTTTCAAAGCTTGCCGTGCCAATAAGGCAGGAAAGTCGAATCACGGTCACCTTGAAGGGGCGGCAGGCTGTCAACTCGGCGTTGTTTCCATTTCTGAAATCAACACGGGTTTATGCTGCCTGTAGCTGGAATTGGAATGACATGGACTTTCTCCAGGCTTTGCTGGCCTGACAAAGGCGCGAGCCTCGAAGGTTCTCTTATGAGTTTGGCCCTGAGAGCTCATGGGCGGCTGAGGTTGCTGCGTGCTTGCAGCGCAGAGAGGTTCCTCCAAACATCCATTTCCAGGTGCATTCATTAAGCTTGCGTCCACCCTCACATGTCCATGCAGAGCGGCATCGTGTTCATGTGATGGATGGCAGAGCGGGGGTGTGCACAGGAGCTCAACCCGCACATCTCCCTGGAGCAATCTCGTCTTACTGTACCGACATCCACTGTGAAGCTTGAGGGGGGCGTCAATCAGGCCGCAGCAATGTGCCGAAAGAGTCTGAGCACGTGCGTCTGAGCTCTCAGAGCATCGCAGGCGTCTCCGGCAATGGGCGTGTCGTCCTTCGGCTTTGGAGGTACGAACACTCACGCGCGCCTTGACAGCGATTTCTCTACTTACGAAGTTGGCACTTGTGATGCTCGGTGGAGTCATGTAGCATTTCCAGCTGCAAGCATGACAGCAACATCACACTACGTGAGATTTGATGGCTTGTTCGGACGGTGTGGTCAAGCATCGCTCAAGGCTACTGATGGCGTCACAGTCGCAACGCGCCTGGTGCTCAGCTCTCTGTGCACTTGTAGCGACAGCATAGACATTTTCTTTATTACGACTTTGTCAGTTTGTCGTTTGCAGCCTGAAGACCTCGCATCTCCGTTGAACCTCTGGCACCTCTTGAAATCCAGCAAGCAGCTTTGCAAGGAAAATGCGGCGGCTCAGTCTCAGTGGCCCAAGCGCGTGGCCTTCCTCTTTACAGGCCGGTTGTAGGTGGACTCGTCACCTGACTGTCCTCCGCTCTACACTCCAAGGCAGTGCTACGAGACACGACACTGCCCGGACTCGCATTGTAGAAAAATTCTCCAGTGAGCCCCAGCAGCGCAGCGCCTTTGCCGAAGAGTCACGTCGGATCATGTGGTCTGTGCGCAGGGCAGGGTTCCCAGCTGCCAGAGATGGGGAAGAAGCTTTATAAGACTGATGCCGCTTCGGCTGCACCTTTTGCCTTTGAATGCTCTTTCGAGACACTTTTGCTGCTCCCCGAAACCCTATACTACCCCCTCTTGAACTGAACAAAGCCTGGGACGGCCTTGCAGGAGGATTTCCGGGCGGCGCTGGACCGATGCGCTCAGGTGTTGGAGGGCCACTCCCTGCTGGAACCAACCGGGGACGCCAGAGCGGCACTTCGAGAAATCTGGGGCCAGAAAGGCTTTCGGTTCAGGGTTGAGGGTACAGGGTATAGTCTAGAGTATAGGGTCGAGTCTTGGGTAGAGGGTTTAGGTGAAGGTGCTTGTGCGGGGCCTGTTCGAAGCCGTACTGCCGGATGATCGGAGATCGAGAGGCGAGCCCCGATTTCCAGGGATGCATCATAGTTTAGGGGATTAGGGCTTAGGGTTTAGGGTTTCCTTCGACAAGAACTGAGAAGATTATCCTACCGCAGGGCTTTTGGATTTGTTTGAGTGCTGCAGTCTGCGGGTGATGTGGCTTGGACAGGACTGTGTAGGCGCGTGTCTTTTCCCAGTCTCTTGCAATAGTAGTATCGGTCCTTTTTGCAGCATTATGAAATATGGGAGTTTCCGAAAGTTAGGGGTACCCTACTTTGGGGTCCTTATAATAAGGATCCTACTACTTAGGGTACTATATTAGGGTCCCCTATTTTCGGAAACTCCCACATCAAGGACCTCAGGGACTTGCTCTTCGCTGACGGACCTGAAGCCGCCACGAGGTTCGATCAGTATGGCACTCAGAGTCCCGGGAAAAGGCAGTGGCAAGTTCGTCGCATTTTGAGAACAGGGTCGTAGAACCCATAACTCTAATTGCGAAACCCCGAGCCCCAGACCCTAAAAATTCGGACCGAGGTCTACATCACTTTCCCAACTGGCCATTTTTGCCCTGGAGTATGCGCTGAGCGAAATGTGGAAGGCCAGAGGCCTCCAACCCTTCGCTGTTCTTGGGCACAGTGTGCCTCGGTAAGATTGGAGTTGAGGGTTTAGGGTGCAGGGGTACGCGGCTTCGGGTTTAGGAATTTAAGGTTTAGGGGTCTTGGTTGAGCGGAGATGAACAGACCTCCATCGGCGGACTCAGGACCTAGACTTAGTCCCATGACCCACTAAACCTTTCAACAAATTGAAGCCTTGAGCTCAAGTAGAAACTCAAAACCCAAAGAGAAAGAGAACCGGGGGCCTAAGTCCCAGAAGAGTGACTGAGGTGGGCGAGTACGCTGCTGCTGTGCTGGCAGGGACCATGTCCCTGGAGGCCCATTGAGTTTAAGGTTTCGGAGCTTAGGCTTTGGGGGCTGAGGGCTAGGGCTTCGTCGAGCTTTCGGGGATTTTGTCTTTGGGGATGTAGGAGCTGGCAGCCACACGCGGGGCTGCTTGAGTGTGTGAAAGAAGCTCCTGGACCTTCCGGGCGTTTCTCGGGATCCGTCATGGATCAGGTGGGCCTGCAGCTGGTTGCAAGGCGTGCTGAGCTCATCGACCAAAAGTGCGACATAGGACGGTCATGGTTGGCCTGAGAGTCATATATTGAGGTCGTCTGAGGCTTGTTTCTGCAGGCCCTTAAGCGCTGCCTCCATTGCACAGCCCTATAAATCCAAATGCACACAAGCCTGCATCCCTACACCCCAACTTCGGGCATGCGAAGATCATGGTGTGACGGCAATCTGTGGCCTTCGGAAGCATGCGCATCCATCGGATTGTCAACAACGCGCAGGAGTGGGTGCGATGGCCTCGATTTTTGCAGCGGAAGACGCTGTGAAGAAGGCTGGGTCACTTCAGAGCGTGCTCAGGAGTTGTAGATACACTGGTTCAGCAGACTTGTTGTCATGATGAAGAACACTCCAAGTCCTTGTGGAATATGCGTTATTTCGAGCTGGCCGATGTGCTTGTTTCTGACGAGGCTGTTGCAGAGGCGAAGAAGGATCTTCCAAAGGATCAGACTGTGGTGATTGCTGTGGTGCTCTCAGCCGACTGAGTTCTTCCGTACGGTCCCAGGCAGATCGGATTCAGTCGACAGTGAATCCTTTGCCCTGAAGACCCAAGGCGGTGAATGGTCCGATGCAGACAGTGGTGTCTGGCCACAAGCAAGCAGTGCAGAAGCCTGGCTGCACTCACGATTCCCTCTTCTTGTTACTCCTCAGCAGGCGATCTCTGAATACCCGTGCAAACCCTAAAGCTGACATACTCCCAGTGCCACGCAAAGCTCTCGTCGCCGAGGCTGGTCTGCCAGAAGGTTGGTGCTCAAAGCAAAACGCTGCTTTGTCGAAATGGCTGCTTCTGGCGTGCTACGGATACAAAACACCAACAAACGGTAGCAATGTTACACTGTGCGCTACACGCACCAGCGATACTGTGGTTACGGAAAGTTAGGTATGTACAATTGTCACGATGAGTGCTCAGCATGCGAAGGGTCGTTGTCATACGAGCGATAATGCAGACAGTGACAGCGATTCTGATGGTAACCTTGGTGGTGCTAGTGATGCACAGGCCAGATATTCCGAGACCCTTACTCTCTTATAATTGTAGTATAATGCGCCCCAAAACCCTATTCTAATTATTAAGGCCCTATATTAGCCGATGACGACCGACCTCAATCGGGCCGAGGCTCAGTATTCCTCACGCCATGCACTCGCCCTTGATGGCGCCCATCTTGCCGGAGCTTCGCAAGGCGATGCAAGAGGTGAAGCGGCTCAGCTGCAAAACGAGGCATTCTTATAATTCTAGTGGTAATAAATTCGCATGTTTATTCTTATTTATATGTTGGCCAGTAGTATTGTTATCAATATTGTTCTTGCAGCGGCCTGGACCTTCCAAGCCCCGATATGTCTTGGACCTCACCACTCCAGCCGGAAGGGTCTGCACCCAAAGCCTGAAGCCCGGGAAGCCCTAAACCCCTAAACCCTAAACCCCTGAACCCTAAACCCGAAACCCTAAACCCTGAAGCCTGAACCCTCTGAAGCCAAGAGTGCGACTTCCTCCTTGGAGGCTTCAGGCACCCCGGAGTGACATCCATTTCATCTCCAGTCTCACTGGGAAGGAGGTGCGGGTGGGGGATATTCGGGCCCTGGCTTTTTTGCTGCCGTGTTTTTCCACTCAGCGAGGTACCCTTAATTGGAACCGAGTGTTCGAAGAACATGCGAGGTGACGACGGAAATCAGCGATCCAGACTACTGGGTGGGCCCGTCCCCCAGCGTGGCTGTGGAGAGCCGCCCTGGAAACCCAAACTCTGGAGTTTAGAGCCAAGGCCCCCTTGTTACACCACGCTTGAGCGATCTCAGGTCATGATGAGCCGAAGCCCATGCTCTTCGTGCAAGGCCACGCGAAGGGGGGGGCCCCTTCAAGGGCCTGTAGATCAGATCTCAGGGTCGCGTTGCAGCGGGGTTCGCTCTGGGGTAATCGGACAAGCCGTGAGACAGCATTGGGCAGAGCACGTGGCGCAGACGTGCGCCCTGGGTTCTGAGCGCTGGCGCCGCTCCTGCCAGCTGAACACGCCTGCCGAAAACCCTCAACCCTGAAGCCTCAAACCCTCAACCCCTAAACCCTAACCCTACACCCTGAACCCTAAACCCGAAACAAGATAAAGCCCGGCATCCATACAACCAGGGACCGCAGCGTTCAAGCAAATTCATATTCCGAATAAACAAAGCAAGTACAAAGACGTGTGAACAAGAATAAACAAGTACAAACAAACATAACCACATAGTGTAGATAGTTCTAAATTATGAATACATTATGATAAACAATTACATGTATACATGTATACATACATGTATGTATATATATATATATGTGTATGTATAGGTGTATGTGAAAACGTGTGTCTCTTTATATAAAGATATATGTAATATAAATACACGTACGCAAAGCCCAAAGCCTGAGCCTTCAGCCGAATCCGCCCGTAGACTAACTTCGGAAATAAATGAGTTTTTGGTTTTAGACATGCATGCCCCGTACATTCGTTACAAAGCCTTCAAGAAGCGCGAATCGACCCTTAAATTTCAAGGTTTATTCCCTGATTACGGGGTGTTCGGGGACCTAAACCTTAACCCTAAACCCCAAACCCCAAACTGCTTGTCAAACGCCTTAAACACGAATCCCTAAGCCCTGCACCCCAAACCCCAAAGCCCTGCACCCCAAACCCCGAAGCCTTAAAGGGGCTTTCTGGGCTTTTGCTCGGAGGCATGGCCGAGCTCCGGAGATTGAACTGCGAGGCCGGCTACAGGGGCCTGCCTTTAATTAAGGAATATAGCTTAAATCATAATATGAAGCCCTATATAATGTAAACCATATTCCCTAATTAAGGAATATAGCTTAAATCAGAATGTGAAGCCCTATATAATGTAAACCATATTCCCTAATTAAGGGGTATTGGGCTCTCTGGGGGCTTGGCCTGGGGAGGGTTTTCAAGAGCTTTCAAGAGGTTTCGGGTTTAGGGTTAAAGGTTTAGGGTTTAGGGTTCAAGTGTATTCAAGGGTTTGCAAGAGGTTTCGGGTTTTAGGTTCAAGGTTTAGGGTTTATGGTTCAGGGGGTTTCTAGGGTTTTCAGGGGTATTCAAGGGTTTGCAAGGGGTTTTAAGGGTTTTGAGGGGTGTATCTTCTTTTTGCGGCTTAGCAGAGGGCCAGAAGACAAGACCCGGGTACTTCTACATGGACATCCCAAACTAATCGGGGGACACAAATGGGGGTTTCCGAAAATAGGGGCCCCTGATCTAGTACTCTGAAAGGTAGGTATATCCTTAAAGGGACCCCCAAATAAGGTACCCCTAATTTTCGGAAACTCCCAAATCAAACTATACCGCCTGGGATCTGGAATGTAAGGCGTCGGGCTTTGAGGTTCTCAGGTTTAAGTTGTTGGCCTTGAGGGTGTGTGTGGGCTTGTATGGCCTAGGGTTTACGATGCAGAAACTCTTGGTTTTCGGATTCGCACCGGTTTTGGGTTTCAGAATTTGGGTTAAAGGTCTGACGATTGAAGGTTTAGGGGCTTGGGGGTTTTATGGAGGGCTTAGTCCTGGGATTGAGATCTAGGGCTTGGGTTTGGTGCAGCTTTTGCGCTTCGGGTCGCGAGAAGATCAGAATCTTGCCGCCAGGAGCGTGCAGCATTTACGCGGGAGTGTCAGAAAATAGGGGGCCCAAATAGGGACTATACTTACTATAAAGGATGCCCCAAAACCAGGTAGCAGAAATGTCAAACAACTCCCTAAACCCTAAACCTTTGAACCCTTAAACACTGAAACCCTTAATCCCTTAAACCCTTACGCCCTTAAACCCCTAAACCCCAAAACCCTAAACTTCATGTGGTCGGATCTCCCTAAACCCTAAACTGGAGCGAGCTGCGGGCGCTGCGATTGCCAGCAGCGAGCGTGCCGAGACGTGAGCGTGGCTGGCTCCGTAGCTGGCGCGACAGTTGCAGCGACGGAGCCCCAGCACCGGCTCAGGTGCTGGCGCATGCGACAGGCATGCTGGAACAAGATACAAACATGACCCTAAACCTTGGGTTGCACGCGACCATCCTTTAGGATTTAGGATTTAGGGTTTAGGGTTCCAGGCCCTTATCCAAGCCTTTAGGGTTTAGGATTATGTTTCCAGGCCTTCAGGGTTTAGGATTTTAAGCTTTAGGATTTAGGGTTCCAGGTCTTTTTGGTTTAGGATTTAGGGTTCCAGGCTTTTAGGGCTTAGGATTTCAATCCTTTAGGGTTTAGGATTTAGGGTTCCTAGCCCTGAGGGTTTAGGATTTAGGGTTTAGGATTTAGGATTCCAGGCCTTCAGGGTTTAGGATTTAGGGTTTAGGATTTAGGAACCGTGTTTAGGATTTAGGATCCAGGGTTTGGGATTTAGTGAGAGGTGGTGCCCGCCAGACCAGGCCACAAATCTTAATGAAAACCCTAAACCCGACAAAGGTCATAGACTGGGCGGGCGGGTTGGGAGGAAACGTGAACCTAAGCTCGCGCCACGCAACACGTCCCGCGTTGTGGTGTGCGCGGAGCATCGACATACCCCTAAACCCTAAACCCCTGAACCCTAAACCCCTAAACCCTAAACCCCTGAACTTTAAACCTCTAAACCCTAAACCCTTAAACCCCTAAACCCTAAACCCCTGAACCCTAAACCCCTAGACCCTAAACCCCTGAACCTTAAACCTCTAGACCCTAAACCCCTGAACCCCTAAACCTCTGAACCCTAAACCCTTGAACCCTAAACCCCCAAACCCCTAAACCCCTAGACCCTAAACCCCTAAACCCTAAACCCCTAAACCCTAAACCCCTGAACCCTAAACCCCTAAACCCTAAACCCCTAAACCCTTAAACCCTTAAATTCGTAGACCCTAAACCCCTAAACCTAGCCCTTAACCCCAAGTGTTCGGATCTCCAGGCCTACTTGGAGATTGGGCCGCAGCCCATCCTCGTGAAGCGGCTCGGCTGGCTCGTCACACGGATGCCTGCTCCACCAGTTCCTGCAGATGCTAATAATTAGAATAGGGTTCTTTTAAAGGGATCTTGAAGGCTACTATAAGGGCAAGTACTACAAACCCTCAACTACCCCCAAACCGCCAGCAATATTCCCTAAAATGACACCGAAGACCCGAAACCACAGCAAGGTCCCAAAGCATAGCTTCGTTTCCTCAGTCTTGGGCACCAAGGATGGGCCGCCGCTGTGTGGCAGAGGTGGGATGCAATCCCGATGTGGGGCCAGTTCTTTTAGGGTTTAGGGTTTCCGGTGTAGGGATTTCCGATTTAAGGTAGGTTTTCAGGGTTTAGGGATTTATGATTTAGGGTTTAGGGGTTTAGGGATTTACGATTTATGGTTTAGGATTTCGGGGTTTAGGGATATTTAGGGATTTAGGGTTTAGGGTTTTGGCGTTTAGAGTCCGGGGTTTGCGGGTTCAGGGTCTAGGGTTGAGGGGGTCTATGTCTTCATCCATCCTTCCAATCTGCAGATCTATGCATCTATCACTATCTGAACCTATCTGTCAATCTATCCATCTATCTTTCTATTTAGCTACCAGACATGAGTATGTGTGTGCATATGCATACATAATATAGTTGTTGCACACAGGTTTGTATGGTGCGTATATGTCCTACCGTCTAAGAAAACACTGGGTTCTTGTTAAGGAATCTAATGTAAGTCACCAAAATCGGGATCTATTTCCATAATCGGTATCTATATTGAATAATAGGGTTTCCTTATTATGGTAACTTAAGCTAAATTCCTTAAGTTTCCTTATTGTGGTAACTTAAACTTATATTAAACTCCTTGAGAAAAACCCGGAATCATGTCGAGTTCAGGCCAAGGATCAGTCGGGCGAGAAGTTGGAATGGTTGGCGAGCCTCCAGCCTGGGAGTCCCTCGTCTTCCTAAACGGCCCTAAACCCTAAACCCCTCAGCCCTAAGCCCCTCAACCCTAAACCCCTAAACCCGCAATCCTGAAAACCTAAACCCCTAATACCCTAAACCCCGAAAAGCCCAAAACCTAAACCCGAAGCCATAAACCCCGAGAAGCTTAAACCCGCAAACCCTAAACCCTAGACACGCCTTCTCCAGGAGAGATTCCTCTGTCCGCAGTTGGAAAAAGGCGTTCAAACAAAGAAACCTAAACCCCTAAACCCTAAACCCCGAGAAGCCTAAATCCCTGAACCCTGAAGCCACAAACGGCCCTAAACCCCCCAAATCCGAAATCCTAAACCCTGAAACCCTAAACCACCAAAATCCGAAATCCTAACCCTGAAACCTTAAACGGCCCCAAACCCTCAAAATCCTCAGTCTCCCCTGAACCCACTTTCGGACCGTGAGAGCTGAGGAGACGAAGTCGAGAGCATGCTTATCTGCTCTCGGGCTCCTTGGGCTTCGTGGTTTGGGGTTTAAGGCCTTTAGGGTTTAGGGTTTAGGGGTGAAGGGCTTAGGGTTTAAGGCCTTTAGGGTTTAGGGTATAGGTGTTCCTTTAGGAAGCAAAAGCAGGCAGCCAGATATTTCGTGTTAAGGTCTCATGGTTTTGTCCTTCATCCCCCCATGTATGGCCCTCTTATGGATGGTCCCTCCATCCCCTTGTGAGATCTTTCAAAAAAGACCACCTTTTCAAGATCTCATGGTTGGCCCTTTCCGTTCCTCTGAGGGATTCAAAATGAGGCCCCTAAGCCCAAGACCCTAAACCCAAACCCTAAACCCATAAACCAAGGCTAAGCCCTAAACCCAAAACAGTCACTAAGGCCCTCGGCGTGGCCTTCGAGAGGTCCTCTGAGCTGGTGCCACAGGCTTTGCCCTGGCGTGCACCGCTGCTCCATCCGCTGCTGCTCGGTCATCTACTAGTCTACTTGTGGTCGGACTTTGCGCCGTCTGAAGAACTTTTGAGTTCTCGGAATGGAATGTGATTCTTAAGGTTTGTCGTTACATTAAGTCCAATTTCTGGGTCTTGACGGAGCTTATGTTCTGTGTGCTTCTCTGGCGTTGGAAAGAAGCAAACTGGCAGGCTCTGAATACGCGAGACTTACCGGGTCAGCTCAGGCTGGGCAAGAAGTTGGGAGAGGCTAACGGAGTCTCCACCTTCGAAACCAGTGAGATGGCCGTGGACATCAACAGCCAAGCCATGCAGCTCTTTCAGCAGCATTGTGGCTTGCCGAAGAAGTTGGTTGTTTTTCGCATCCTAAAAAATCAAAGAAGAATTTGCCCTTACTTCAACATGTCTTATCTTGGACCTCCCTCAACGGCTCCTTTTGTCGTTCTTCTAGGGAGGCAGGGTTCGCTTCTGCTGACTGCCTGCCAGGTGTCTTTGAGCGGGTTGTCCTACCTGGAGCTAGCCACTTGCTCCTCGCTGCTGCCTCGCATCTGCGGCTCGCAGAGGGCGCTGGGCAGAACGTTGCAGCTGTCGAGCTCTCCGATGCAATTTTCCAAGTGCCGTTTGTCATTTCTGACGAGGGCAAGATGCGTGTTCGATGCGTGGCATCTTCGGAGAGCACGGAAGTGGCCAGTGTCCAGGTGGAGGATGGTGTTGCAACTGAAACAACGATACACGCGCGATTTGGGCCTGCGCATCTCGTACCTTTCCTGGACCGCCAGCCAGACAGGCTTGAAAGCTGGCGCAAACTTTGTGAGGCAGACCAACAACCCGAACAGGATGTGAATCAGCTCTACTCCTCCTTCACGGAGCGAGGCTTAAGCTACGGAGTTTCTTTTCAGACGTTGACCAGCACAGCGTGCTTCACAGAGCTTGGAGCTCTTGCTCGGTTGCAGGATCCATGCAAGGTGGAGTGCGCCTCTTGGGAGAAATCCCTGCAGTTACTGCATCCAGCACAGCTCGACGGGGCGCTGCAGCTGCTCGTAGAGCTGGCCGCCCGCGGAGAGAAATCCACGTACCTTCCCTTTGCCGTGCGCCGGACAACGATCGCGGCGCAATGCCCTTCGGGGGACCTCTGGGCTGCTGTCCGTGTTCAGGACACGCAACGCATCTCATGTGAGAGAGAGGTGTTTATTGATGTCGTGATTTCAGAGCCGCAGGGGGAATGTGAAGCACTTCATAATCCAAATTGCACTGTAAAGGACGGCAGTCATATTGAAACCACATGCAGAAGCACAAATTTTATTTCAGATGACTCAACATCCTCCACTTCACTCCCCTGTAACAGCCCATAATACACGGGCAGGCCTTAGTGCCTGGGGGGCCTGGCACGCCCCTCAAGCCTGGAAGAAGAGAAGAGAGGGGAGGGAGAGAGCGCCTTAGCTCCAGCTTGTGGCCACAAAGTAGAAGAAGCAGAAGCAGAAGCAGAAGCAGACGAAGAAGTGAAGAGGAGTCGTTGCCTTGTGACAGGAGCGCTCGGAGGCCTCCATGCTGGCCGATGTTGAAATCTTCAATTCCGATGGCCAGCTGGCCGCGCGTTTGGAGGGGGCCAGCTGCAGACGAGCAGACCCGTCTGCCACGCAGGAGCGTGATGGTTCCGACGACTGCCTGTGGCTGGGATTCACTGAAAGAGGGCAGTGCTTTTTAGTTTTCGTGTTCGAGCAATGGCAGCTGCCCTTTCCATAGTTATCGCGTTCATCGGGTGCTGCAGGTATGACATTGACTGGAAGGAGGCTGCGATTGTCGGCAACTCCGAGGATGCGACGAAGACCGCCCTTCAGGGTGCTTCACTGGTCGTGTGCTCTGCAGGCTGGGTCGCCAGTAAGATTGAGCCTGTTCTCTGCAGAAAAGCGCTGCTCTATGAGGCAAGCGCGGGGAGAAGTTGATCAAGCTGGTCGGACTGCCCAATGCCAGTACTGTTCTCAGTTGAAGGTCACTGCATTCGCGTTCTAACGATGTCATGTCCAAGCCTCAGGCGTGGTAGCCTCCGTGGATGATGCGATCTCGGCGATCAAGGCTCGTGGCGGTCAAAAGACTGTACCGTCTGCCATGGAAAAATCACGGCAAACTCGTCTTGCAGTGGTCGCGTGGTACTACTGAACATCCATGAGCCACGCAAAAACAGCAGCGACAGCATGGCCTGCAACATTATCAACTAACAACACCAACAACAGCAACGATAGCAAAAACAGCGATGTTTGCAATAACAGCAGCAACAACAACAGCAGCAACAACAACAACAGCAACAGCAACAGCAACAGCAACAACAAACGGCAACGGCAACGGCAACAGCAAAGGCAACGGCAATGGCAGCGGGAAAAGGAACAGGAAGTGGAACAGCAACCACCAACAAGCAAACAAACAAGCAATTTGCTAGCAGACTAACAACTACACAGGTAAATAGTAGTCGTAGTCGTAGTCGTGGTCGTGGTTGTAGTCGTCGCCGTGGTGGTGGTGGTTGTAGTAACAGTGGTAGAAGTGGTAGTAGTAGTGGTAGTAGTAGTAGCAGTAGTAGCAGTAGTAGTAGTAGTAGCAGTAGCAGTAGCAGTAGCAGTAGCAGTAGTCGTAGTAGGGGTAGTGGTAGCCGTTCGTAGTAGGAGTAGGAGTAGGAGTAAGTGCAGGAGTTTTCGCGATTGGCCCGAATCTCTCGTGTGAGCGGAAGTAGGGATCTTGCCAAGACCAGGCCGGGGACGCCGCGACGGTGGCTTTGGATGGCTCTGGCGATCAGCTGGACTCCCTGGATGCAGCCTTGAGGCTTCTTCAGGCCGCGGTGGCGGCTTCGAATCCTCCGCACATCCTGCTTGTCACAGGCTGCTCGCACAAAAGCTCGAACTTGGATAGATTGCATGCTGCTACGCATGGGGACGCGTGGACCGAGGTGGTGCACAACCACCTGAGATCACAGATTCTAGTCGTCATGATCCCGACCATGCAGGTGGGGCCAAGTACAACGTCAATGTGCAGTAGCAGTAGCACTTGTGCGAAGTGATAGCTGCAGAATTTTGGTGGAGAGCCCTTGTGCGACATTAGCGAGCCGTGTGCTGGTTGCCGAGGTCTCTGGGGTCTGGCAAGGTCTGCGCGAATGGAGACCGACCTGAGGGTGACCTGCATAGATCTCAACAGCAAGGATTGGGAGAAGACGGGCGAAGCCAGAGGTGACACTGCGGCCTTCTGGGCTCCCGTTGAGGGAGACTTGGCACAGCGCTCCGCCGTGCTGGCAGCCCGGATTGCACGGAGCTCTTTGAAGGCACAGAGGCCTTTGAGGCTGCACATGCCGCGCCGTGGCAGCTTGACGAACCTCCGCCCGGTGGCACAGAAACCGAGCTGCACTATGTGGGAGGCAGCATGTGTCAGTCCAGAGCCTTCTACAAGGGTTACTGGCTAGAGCATGCCAGAGCCGGAGTGTAAGGACGAAGAGACCGGTGGTAAACGACGGGGAGGTTGAAGTGCGTGTGGAAGCCATCGGCTTGAACTTCAGGGATGTGCTCAATGCGCCCAAGCTGCATTCGATGCACTGAAGCTCCGAGCAGAGGCCTTCAACACCACGCTGAAATGCATCAACTGCAGATGCCAGGTCATGGGCATGTACCCGGGAGACCCAGGCGATCCAGGCCAGTCCGTGTTGGCTTGGGTCGATTCCGGGAGGGACGATTCGAAGCTACATGATGGAAAGCACGGTGCCTGTGTGTGGATTTACATACATAAACAGCACAGCTGATAAATGTCTATAGTATACATACATGTACATCCACCTATCAATCTATCGGTCTATCAACCTATCAATCTACGAATCTATCCATCTATCTATCTACCTATCTATCTATCTAGCCATCTATCTATTTACTTATCTATCTTTTGTATATATCTATGTGACACATACGTTGATGCATATACGTACACATATGCACACACATACACGTATACATATACACAGGCACAGGCACACGCATAGGCATAAGCGTATGCATATGCGTGTATCGAATTTACTCAGGTGCATAAGTTCTACGCTACAGACAAGACGTGCAAGGGGATCGAAGGTATAATCGGTACATCAGAGGAGAGTAGAGCAGTGTTTCAGAAGACGTGCAAAATGTGGACCATGTAGAGTCTGAGGATGTAGAATCTTAGAAGGTGTCTGAGAAGATACAAGGCGCAGAATATTTGTGTGGGTGAATGTGCAAAAATGTCGAATAGACAGGCCGTATCTCATATCAGAAATGTTCAAGAGTGCTGCTCAAAAACACATAACGCAGATGTTTCTTTCCAGGGTACCAGACAGTTTTTAACACCTTACGTGAAAACCACGTATACCGAGAAGATAGAGACACGGGCCTGGCAGAAGATGAGTGCTTGCTAGAAGAGTGCGAGTGAATTTGGAGGTTCATGGGTAGATATAAGTGAGGTTATAAGTAGGATAACTATAATTAGAACTCCTATTAGAGGGCTTATAGCCCCACTTATAACTACCCATGAACCTCCAAGAAGGCAGATACAAGAGCAAGCAAAGATCCGCGAGCTTCCATTCCGTGGACGGTCAGGTTTGGACTGCAGCGGAACTGTGGGGAACTCAATGACTGAAGGGTGTTCGTAGGCCTGCTGTTGTTACTGTTCCTAACAACTTCGGTCTGAATTGTTCCTTATCTACTTGGGACTTTTTGCCCATCGATGACTGTTGAAGAATGAAGACGTATGATTGTCGAAATGTTGACGATGACATGATGGTGATGAGAAACTAACATGAAAATGTTGCTTGTCACAGCTGTCATGGTGACGATGGTGATGACAGTCTTGATCGAATATCACCCATCTTCACAATCTCCATCACCATCACCATTACCACTACCATTACCATCACCACCACCACCACCGCCACCACCACCACCACCACCACCACCATGATCATCATTCGCCACTGTCATCACTGTCATCATCATCATCATCATCACCATCATCACCATCACCACCATGACCACCATACCCGTCGTCATCATCATCATAATGATTGTTACAGTTCGTCCCCTTCGCCTTCTTCGTAGGCGTCGTCGACGTCGCAGTTGCAGTCACGGATGGGGGTCGTGGTCGTGGTCCGGGTGGTGCTCGTCGTTGTCGTCGCCGTCGTAGTGGTATAATAATCATCAGCAGTAGATTAGTCGTGGCAAGGAGAATCATTTACGTGCGTTGTGCACACTCGGATGAGATGCTGATGTTCGCCATCGTCGTCATCATCATGACACCATCATCACCATCATAGTTTACCATTATCGTCGCCATTGACATCCTGGCTGGGCCTCAACCCGATACATGTTTAGTTCCGAAGCGGAGTGGCTTCACCCAGGTAGTCAACATGAATGTGAGCGGGAAGAAAGGCCAGCAAAAGACTGTGCTCTTGTTCTGCTTCTCATTGTTGCTGATGTCATCATCTCTTTCACCAGGCGAGCTTTCCTGTGGAGACGACGCCTTCGGCATCGTCTGGGGTTGCCTGAAGACATATGTATCCGCCTTAGTTGTTGCAGTGCTTGCGGAAGCGGGCTTGGACATCACTGACTGTGAGGCCAAGACCCCATGGCAGCTGCTGGTGCCTCGGCCCAGTGCCTGGTCACCGGCAGCAGCGGCTGCGTTGCCAACGGTCTACACCACAGTTGACGTGGCTTTTGCAGAGTTGGCGAAGCTGAAGAAGGGGGAGAAGGCAATCGGACTCTTGAAGCACCCACAGCCGTCTTACATGCAAGTCATGTCCAAAGCTTTCGGCTGTCACAGGTGCTCATCCATGCAGCAACCGGCGGTGTGGGACTCGTCGCCGTGCAGTATGCGCAGCGACTTGGAGCAGAGGCGGCGGCGGGACGACGGGGGGGTGGAGTCAAGGGAGGTTCGTGGCCATGTGCGAGGTCTACGCCACAGCTGGTCGGGACGAGAAGCGCCAGTTCCTGCGAGATCTGGGAGTCAAATTCATTACATCGTCGAGAAATGGTGCCTTCCTTATCATGTCGCATGTCGCGGCAGTGCCGTTTGTGTAGGCTTGAAGGAAAAAGCGGTGAACCCGAGGAGACGAATTTGAGACGGAGATGAAGGGCTTCCTCAAGGCCTTGAAGGGATCGCAAACACCCGAAACCTGCGGAGCCTCACAGCCCAAAACCCAACAGGCCCTATGCCCTGACCCCTTCAAAGCCATCCCAAAACCCGAAAAGGCCGTACATCCAAGATACTACACGGTTCTTTTGAAGGCCCCAAACCCCAGTGCGTCAATCAGGGCTCTGACGGGATCCACGTGGTGCTCAACTCCCTCAGCCATGACACTTGGTACCGATTTTGGCATATTTTTTTTATGTCCAATGTTACAAGCTAAACACTATCACTAACGGACCCTAAACTGCTTTAACCCCCAAACCCCGAACTCTAGACCCTACTTGGAGGTTCATGGGTAGTTACAAGTGGGGTTATAAGTAGGGTAATTATAGTTATAGCTCCTATTCTGGGACTTATAAGCCCATTTATAACTACCCATGAATCTCCAAGTAGACACTACCCTAACATAGGGGCCTTAATTCTTAGAATAGGGTTTTGGGGCCCAATATACCACAATTATAATAAGGAACCCCGAAACTAGTTTTGGTAATTTTTGAGGACCCTTGTATTAAGGGCTACTGTAACCCTTTATAAGGAACCCTTTAAAGGAACCCTATTCTAATCATTAGTTGGGTCCCGAGAGCCTAGACACCAAGGACAACTTCATCGGCCGGAGCTTGGGCCTCTTGGCGAAAGGCGGCCGCTTCGTGGAGATCGGCAAGCGCGATGTCTGGAGTGTAGAGGAGGCCTTGGGTTTTACGGTGTAGGGTTTAGGGGTTTAGGGTTTTAGGGTAGTAGGGTTTAGGGTTTTAGGAGGGTTTAGGGTTTAGGGTTTAGGGCTTAAGGCCCAAGTTTAGGCTTAGGGCTGTCAAGGGATGTTCGATGAACCTGCTCCTTGCATCCGTATGGTCATTGGTGGTAGAAGCATCCCCTGGTATTAGCTATTGCTGTGATTATGGCTATGATCAGAATCATCGTTGCTGTTTGCATACTGTGCGCGCCGACATGTTGAATGCTGTGCTTGCGAGACCGACGTAGTCCGGGGTGTTCACGTCGATGCAATTTGTATGGGTTTGCCTAAGCCCTGAACCCCCGTTATCAGACAGCAGCGCTGCAGAAGTGCATATGCAAGTTAGCAGCAGGGAGGCCGATGTTCCATAGCCGTTCAGGCCAAAGCTTTGCAACAGTTTTCCACGTCGCTTGGTAATATCAAAAAAGAAGCCGAAAGCCCGAAGGTGAAGAAGTTCCGGGCGGACTTGAAGTACCACCTCCTGGCCATCGACGGAGTCTGCGAGAATGAGCCCGACCGCTACCAGGGCCTCTTGAAGCGGCTTGAGAAGGACCTGCGAGGCACGGCAGCTTGGGGTATGTCGGGGTTCCCTAACAATACCCAATAAAAGGCGCGTCTCCGGCTCAGGCTCCTGGAAGCCACTTCCAGCACAGGAGTTCGAGGGCCTGGAGAAGGGAGTGGAATCCTTGCAATTCCTGCAGCGGGCGCAGCACATTGGCAAAGTGGTCCTGAAGGTGCCGCATCGGATGAAGCTGTCTCCAGAGGCAAGCTACGTGCTTTCGGGTGGCATGGGCGCCTTGGGCCTCATCACAGCCCAAGCCCTCGCAGAGGAGGGCGCTAAGAGTCTGTTGCTGCTGTCTCGCAGTGGCCGCCCGGGATCCGAAGTGGAGCAGCAGTGGAAGTGGCTGCAGCAATCCAGCCTCCAAGCGACTGCGCTGGCCTGCGACGTGGCCTCCGCGGCTGGAGCCGCCGATTTGAAGAAGAGGCTCAAATCCGCTGAGCCGACCGGCAGGGGCAAGAAGCCCGTGCGGGGCTTGCTTCATCTGGCAGGTGCCGGGTGCTCAGCGGTGCTCAGCTTTGCCTGTGAGAAGTGGATCTTAGAAGGATTGCCAAAGCACTTGGCACTCCGCTGTGTGCTCAGGTCTTGGATGACGCCATGCTTCCTCAGCTGACCCGTCAGAATCTCGAGCGGGCTTATGGCGCCAAGGTCATAGGAGCTAAGTGGCTTGGGCAAATTCTGGAGAGTTTCCTGAAGTCGGAGCCTTCTGGTCCCTTCTGGTCCCGGTTACTGAAGCTCTTTCCTAGAGGCATCTCCACAGCGCCGCTGATGGTCTTTCCTTGGACTTCTTCGTGCTCTATTCCTCGACAGCAGCCCTCTTGGGTGCAGCAGGCACCAGCACCCCAAAGGGGTTGAACATCTGCAATGCAGATCCTTGCACAGGTCAGGGGAACTATGCTGCAGCCAACACATGCCTGAAGCTTACTTCCCTCTTGCCAAGATCTCGCCAACATCTCTCGCAGCTCTCGAGGCTTGGATGCCCTGGCGCACCACTGGCGACTCAGTGGGGTGCCTGCCGGCAGCGTGCAGTGGGGTCCCTGGTTGGAGGTGGGCATGGCGGTGGGAGCCCTAGTTACCAGTTCCCTAATGCTCTTGCTGAGCTGAGAGCATCCTCAAAACGGAGCCCTGCTTTGAAACTGAGGCCCAGAACAACTCCTTCTCCAGGTTGAAGATTAACGGCATCAGCAATGAGCCACGGGCTCAACTGCAGCTCTCGGCTTCTGCATTCGCCTGTGGTTTCTGCTTGTCCACGACTCGGTGCCGGTCCAGGTTGGGAATGTCGGTGCTGCCCGCAGCTCAGATTCTCACTTCTCAACTTCGCACGTGCCACTTACGGTTCTTCGCCCTAAGCACCGCCCTAGAATAGGACTTTGGGGCCCATTATACTATAATAGTTTAACAAGCAACCCCCCCCAAAATATTAGAGGTAATTATTAAGGTAAAACCCCTGAACCCTTGCGAGGTCCACGGCGCTGACCACGCCCCTCTCCGGCGGGCGCCTGGGCTGCGCCCTGGTTCAGTGGCCCGGCTTCCTGAAGCAGCCCGGGGCTCAGGGGCTGAGAGCCCAAAACCGTCCGTTCCGTCCTACTGCTGGTCATAATAAGAGTAATAGCAAAGTAGCAAAGTAGCTGCTACGGTTGGGAAATATGGTATGTGTCTTATCATGGGTAATTCAGGATTTATATCATCAATCGTAGTGTCACTTTTTCACTCCGTTAGGAGTTTGTCTCTTTACCCATATGGCAGTGATGATGGCGCTTTTTCTTCTATCGACCGTCATGGCTTTCACGATCTGTTATTAGTGTAATGATCAGTGCTGGTACTCATATTTGTCGCTGTGCGATCCGAGACGACACTGCTCATGATCAACATACTACTCCCTGCTACGAATGTGACTGCTAAAGGAGTACTAGTATAGACTACTAGCAGTCGTAGTCGTAGTAGTAGTAGTAGTAGCAGTAGTAGTAGTAGTAGTAGTAGCAGCAGCAGTAGTAGTAGCAGTAGCAGTAGCAGCAGCAGCAGCAGCAGTAGCTGTAATAGCAGTAGCAGTAGCAGTAGTAGTCGTCCTGGTGGTGGTGGTCGTCGTCGTCGTCGTAGCAGTAGTCGTCGTCGTAGTAGTAGTAGTAGTCGTAGTAGCAGCAGTACTGCAGCTGTTCTTCTTCCAATTGTTGTCGCTGTTGCTGTTGCTTCTGCCGCTGCGGCTGCTACGACAGGTATTTTTGTAACGACCAAGAGAGCAAACCAGCTCTCCGGAATGTCAGGTTCCCTCGCGGAGCACCGAGCTACTTCAAGGACACACAGAGAGGAGGGCGAGAGGGGGCTGTTTAGTTTGCAGAGCGCCGGAGCATCCTGAAACTAAGCTCCTACTTCAGGACTTTCAAGGTTCTTCGTCCGTTCAGCGTGCGAGCGCTGAAGCGCAGCAGGCCGGAGCATCGACGAACAATTTGTAGTTATCGCAAGAAGAGGGCTCCATGTTGCATCTGTCATGTCGTGGCGAGGTGGCAGCTCTTAGCCCGGAAGCTGTGAATGGTTGGATCAGTGGCCCTCCCGCAGTTTCATGAGATGCATGCGTTGTAAAGCAGAGAAGCAGGCTTTGCACTGCAGTCCACTGCAGTGATGCCAGGCTCGGTTGCTGCAGATGTTATCGGGTCGGCTGTGGACATGGATGAGCCTCTCATGGCAGCTGGCATGGACTGATGCCTGGGTCTGCATCTTCCCATCGAAGCATGATGATTAAATGCTTGTTGCTCGCAGGACTCCTTGTCCTCCGTGGAATTCCGCAACCGGCTGACTGCTGAAGCCGGGACAGGCATCAAATTCCCGAAGCTGAGCAGCAGTTAGACGGGTTGCTTGATCCTGAACTCAGCACAGAGCGTGCAAACCGAAACCGAGGAACACACTCATGTTCGACCACCCGACGCTGCGAGCAATCGCGGATCTGGTGCAGTCCCAAACAGTGACTGACTCTCCGGCTGTTTCGGCGACACCCGAAGCAAAAGCCATCGTGCGTACAGGACTTCCGGATGTCCTTGGGAGGGGGAACACACGGAACTCCTGTGTCCGATGCCTCGGTACAGTACCACTACGACTACTATGACTACTACGACGACGACGACGACTACTACTACTACTATTGTTATTATTATCATTATTATTGCTACTGCTGCTGCTACTACTACTACTACTACTACTATGGCTACTACTACCTACTCTGTAAGTCTGCGCAGGAAGCTTCGCTGTGGCCGTCCAGGGCCTGGCGGCCTTCTTTCCAGGGGGTCCGGAGGGTTTGGAGGCCTGCTGGTCCCGGTGGCTACAGCGCCAGGATGCCATCACAGCCGGAGCCTTAGAACCCTAAACCCTAAACCCCAAACTAAATCCTAAACCCGAGGCCCTAAAGCCTAAAACCCCTAACTAAATCCTAAACCCGAAGCCCTAAAGCCTAAAACCCCTAAACCCCTAAACACCTGAACACCTAGACCCTAAAGCCCGAGCCATAGAGGCCCGAAATGCCTGGCTCATCGCTCCTGCCCCGCCCGGCCGAGGAGATCCCGTTCTCGCGATTTGATCTTCAAGAAGTCTTTGATCAGGACATGGAGGCCAGGGTTTAGGGTTTAGGGGTTTAGGGTTTAGGGGTTTAGGGTTTAGGGTTTAGGGGTTAGGGTTTAGGGTTTAGGGTTTAGGGCAAAAACCTGAGAGTTGAACTTGCCAGAGCTGCGGCCTTGGACTTCTGTTCTTTGACTTAGCTTTGAAGCTTGAGGCGCTGGGGAACGTAATGTACGCCCGCCACGGCGGCTTTGTGGAGGGTGCAGAATTCTTCGATTCGGGCTTCTTTGGCATGTCCGCGGCGGAAGCCAAGACCATCGATCCACAGCAGAGGCTTGCTCTCGAGATGTCCTACGCTGCATGCCACCATGCCGGCCGTGCAAAGCAATCGCTATTGGGCTCCGACACCGGCGTCTTCGTCGGACAGTGCTTGAGAAACTCCGGGCGTCAGAAACCCCAAAGCCAAAGCCTGCTCAAACCCTTAACCCGCCCTCAAGCCCTCAATCCTGGCAGATCACCCCGCAGCATTGGGGATCCATCCTACCTACCCATCCAGCTTCGATCAATGTCTGTGTTTGTGACGAGGTTTCCAACCTTAAGCGTTCCATTTCATGTGACATGGCATGAAGAACACAAAAGAGCAACCCTGTGGCAGGACAGTGTAACAATGATTGGGCCAAGTTTTCCAAGGAGCGATCTGCGAATCCCTACACCGGTCCCGGTACACATGCGTCCATCTCATCGAACCGAATCTCCTACAGCCTCGGGCTTAGGGGTGCAAGTGCGTCCGTGGACACGGCCTGCTCATCTTCCTTGGTTGCTTTAGACATTGCCTGCCAAAAGCTGGGCTTGGGTATGCTGGCAGCCTTGATGACCGGCGTGCAGCTGAACCTGATAGCAGAGCCCTTCGTTGCATTCTCAAAGGCGCGCATGCTGTCTCCGGATGGTCGCTGCAAGACCTTCGATGCCTCGGCAAACGGCTATGTTCGTGGCGAAGGCTGTGGCTCAGCTTTGCTGCAGATCGCAGCCGGAGAAACTGCCGGCGCTTGGGCCCCCCTGCCCGTCATTGCCTCAACATCGACGAACCAGGCGCAGGGTTGTGCTCCTTGTTTCTTACTAAACCGAGCAACTCGAATCCTAAATCCTAAGCCCTGGTCCGACATGACCGAAGCTGTGAACATAAAACCCAAACGTCCTGAATCCTAAACCCCCAACCTGGAAACAGAAATTCTTAACGGCTTACGAACTCTCCCCTAGGCCTTAAACTCTAAACCCGAAGCCCTAAACCCTAAACCCTAAAAACCTAAACTCTAAACCCGAAGCCCTAAACCCCAAAGCCCAATCCGCATAAGATGCAGAAAGTCACCAGGACGGCCGAAGCTCGACCCTGACAGCTCCGAACGGCCCGGCGCAGCAGGATGCCATCCGCAAGGCCACGCGGCCCAAAGAGGGCTCACATGTGAGGTTTCAGAAAGTGTGGGGTGCATTATTTGACGGTCCTTGCGAGAAGAATCGTGCTATCTAGAATCTAGAGTCCTGTATAAGGGGCCCTTATCTTCTCAAACTCCCATAGTGTTCCATGCCAGGTTCCGATTTTCAATCAAGGTTGTCTCTCATGTATATGCCGGTTTCAGGACGAGCAACTGCTGCCATGCTGCTGCGATTGGTACGTTGACTCGGAACCCTATTACGGAACATTTGGGTGTCGGGAGTCCGAAAAGACAGGACACCTCTAAAGATCCCAGGGTCCTTGTTTTGAGGAGTTGTCTGCGCAGGTGGCAGTGACAGCAGGGTTTAGGGTTTGCGTGCATTAGAGTCCGAGATCGAAGGTGGCGGGGTGCAGGATACCAGCCTTATCTGCTCCTCTGTGTGCCTGCAAGGCGTTGTCAATCGCCGAACTCTTGGGATCACAGATCAACTTGGTCGAGTGCCATGGCACTGGCACTGCCCTTGGTGATCCCATTGAGACCGGGGCGCTCAAGGTTGGACACTCAGTCTGCTACAAGCGGATTCTGAGCAAAGGCGCTGGGAAGTTCACTTTACCCCATCGATAATTCTTGTAGTTTGATGGCTGCTCGGTGTAAGTTCCAACTCAGGACACTCTCGCATTGATGAGTCTTTTGCTTTAGTCGATTTCGCTCGTAGCACACGACCAATTTGGACGAAAAGTTGTGCACTGCATGAGAAGTGCATCAAACAAACTTAAGAATTCACTTTACCCTTCACTACTCAGGCCGTGCTGGCACAGGGACGTTCGATGCCCGTGCAGCTGGCGACCGTGAAAACCAACATCGGATTCTCGGACATCAGTCACCCCAGCTCAACTTCCAACTTCCTCTGCCAGTCATGCGGGTGTTATTCCAAAGCCCTTTCCAAAGGGTCTTCATTCGAAGGAGCTATCTGAGATGATTAGCCTGAAACAAAGCCGATGTGAGCAGCCCATAGTCCTCCACATGTCTCACTGGCAAGCTTACTCTAAGCACCCCGAAAGGAAGCCAACTCAGGACACTTGGAGGGAGCAGCTGGAGTGGCCGGTCTGGTGAAAAGTATGCTGGCCTTGCAGCGTGGTGGAGGGCTCAGCGAGGTTGTAGGTTGGTGTCACTAGACAGGCGCATGTGGCCTTAGTTGTTTGTGGCTACATGGCAGCAGTTCCCGCCCAGGCACAGTTCCTCCAAATGTTCATCTCGCCAAGCTAAATCCCACAATCGACCTCGAGGACGCTTTGTGTCGAGACCCTGTTCTGCAGAAGCTTTGGCTGACCTATTCAGTTTGAGATGTCGAGGACTTTGCTGCTGAGATCCCCACTGTCGCTCAGCCTCTGCAGGGAAGCGCTCTGATATCAGGCCCATTGCTACTCTGCCCCCCTCCTCCTCCTCCTCCTCCTCCTACTAACTACTGCTACTGCTACTCCTGCTGGTATCGATACCAGTACTAGTATAAATATCATCTTCTTCTTCCACTCTGTCTTATAGCACCGCTGCATGCAAACAGTCGTGTGTGACCCTGTGCGCTTGTCAGGCCTTTCCTCTTTCGGATTTGGTCACACCAGCGCGCTTCTGCTTCGGCAACCTTTCTCCTGTAGCACTGTAGCAAAGTCGTGCTTTGAAAGACTGCCGGAAATGACTGCATTTTGTTGCGAGGATAGTGCATCGCGGGGATTCTGTCTTAGCTGGCGTCTTGTTCGAGACCTTCTATGTGATGCAAGCCAGGTGGCACCAATGCGCATGTGATCTGCAAGCACACAATCACCGACGGTGGTCCAAAGGCCGAGTCAGGGTTGCTGTCGCAGCACAGCCAGCCATGTCAGAAGAAGCGTTTTCTCTCGGTTGGTATGGAGGCCAAGGCCGCGTCCAAGAAGCGCGTGGCATTCCTCTTCACTGGCCAGGGCTCCCAGCGCGTCGGGATGGGCAAACAGCTCTACTCCTCCGAGGACTCGCAAAATCAATTTGTTTGTGGGATGTGCAAATGATATCATCAGAAACCCAAACACCAAACGCGGCTTGTCACCAGGAGTCCTTCCGCTCTGCACTAGATGTGTGTGCAGAGCTGTTGGATCCGCTGCTTGAGATGCCATTACTCGACGTGCTATTCAAGGCACCGGGCTTTTGGTATTTATCCACTTCGGTAGTGAATGGGGCTCGGGCTGTCGCGTCTGTCGAGGCGGAGAACCGCGACCTGCTCAACCTGACCAAGTGCGCACACAGTCATAGCCGGTCATAGCAGTAAGAGGGGTGGTGGTGGTGGTCGTCGTAGCTGTCGCAGTAGCTAGTCGTGGCAGAGGAAGAGGAGTGGGAGCAGGAGCGAGCAGGGTAGTGGCAGCAAAGTCATAGGTCCAACAACACGAGAGCAATGAATGTGTCCAGATAGTCTTAAGAGCAGACTAAAGCAAGTTCAATCAGAGCCAGAAAAACAACCGAGAATGGCAGTTCTAGACAAAGTAGTTAGGAAGCCTTCATTAGCACTAAGAAACACAAGGGAAACAGACACGTGTCACACGATAGAGTTCGACCAGATACAAAGACATCTCGAATCTGGAAGGAAAATAGGCATAGGCACTAGCAGGTCGAGCAAGAGCTACATGACAGGTGCCTATGAGGCATGTAGCCATTTCCAGGCCTCCCATTCTGGAGTCAAGCAGACTCCCTTGAGCAATTCTTTGTTGTCCCTGTCCAGAATCCCAGAGATCATCTCCGTCAGGCTGTTTTGCAGGTTTTGGGTTTCACGTCCTTGAAAAACCTCATGATATTTTTCTGCGCCGGCCCGCTTGTAATGATGCGAGGTACTCGCAGCCAGCCATCTTTGCAGTAGAGTATGCCCTCGCGGAGCCTTGACGGCTTTGTGCTAAAGGGGTCCTTAGAGGGTTGTCGTTGAGACTCTTAGATGCTCAGGACGAAGAATGTAACGGTTTGTGATTAAAGTCTCTGTCGTCGCAACGAAGTAGGCCACTGAGATGATTGGAAATCGTGCAGTCTGAATCGGGTTGCCTGGAAGGAGATGTGGAAAGCTCACGGAATTGAACCCTGTGCCGTGCTTGGGCACAGTGTGGGCCACACGGCGGCAGCGTCGAGGCTGAGGTTGTGCAATTTCGTTACTGCTGAGCTTCAGAAGAACGAGGCGAGTATGCCGCTGCTGTCGTGGCGGGTGTCCTCGAGCTCGAGGATGCCGCACGCCTGGTGGCGGAGCGTGGCCGTCTGATTGCGGAGCTCTGCGAGGGAAACATTGGCGGCATGACAGCCTGCCACTTGCCTTGTGAACAAGTCTTGTAGAGGTTGGCCCCTGGACCCTAAACGGCTTGTCCCGCTTGTTCGCATTCTGCTTGCGGCTTACAGTGGCTTAGAGCTTGAGCTGTCGTGAGGCTTTGCTCCTGAAGCAGATTCTCAGATGCAGCTACCCTGAGATGCTTCAGTGTGGGGTCAAGACGTTTCTGAGAACTGGAGGGCCGCTGCAGCCGAGGATGTGCTCAAAGTCCTTTCTGGACTATCTGAGAGCGATCGCAAGGAGGTGTCAGTTGCTGCAGTGAATGGACCGAAGATGACGGTGGTCTCAGGCCGATTTTTGCACACCCGTCGCTAGTCTTGTTGAAGAACCCTGCAGTGCTACGACCTGCAGGACGCAAGGACTTGGTAAAGAAAGTGGTTCAGAGCACGGGCGCTGGAAACAAGGACATCTGTTTCCGGTTTCTGCCGAAGTGGTCTCAGAGGAAGTCGGGCTGGATGATGCATGCGCTGCCAATCCGAGCTACTGCAAAAATATCGGGGCGACCTAGTAGCTTCCAGACGATCTTCATTCATCTTCAACCATCAGTATGTGATGCAGAACGTATGGGTCGGTCATCCAGACGCATTAACTCCTGTTCCCACGTCAATCCAACAGAGAGACCAGCACCACAATGAACAAGCAGGATGTGATCGAAAATCAAAGCGCAGCTTTGTGGGCGACACTGCTGGGCATATACCGTATATACAGCCAATGATTCCAAACTGCAAACACACATACATGGTCCTACGCCCGCAACTGCCAAATGCCAAACTCTAGAGACCCTTTCATCAAAAAGACAGCAGCAGGAGCTCAACGTCTCTCATGCGTTCCACTCCCCGCTGATGGAGCCCATGCTTGAGAGCTTCCGGACGGAGGTGCCAGGATTCAGAAACTCTCGACCGAACTCCACGAGTTGCTATCAGTAGAGAGTTGTCACCAAGGGTGTCAGAATGTACATTCAATGAGCTATCGTAGATTTTTGTTCGTTAATCGTCGTCCGGATAGTGGTGCGGTCATAGATTAGCAATACAGTACTGGCGCCCATTCGCACGCCATCAAGAGCACTGCCACTATCATCATCATCATCATCACCATCATCATCATCATCATCATCCGCATCAGCATGGGCATCAGCATCAGCATCAGCGTCAGCATCAGCGTCGTCTTTGCCGCCATGAGGCAGTTATTCGAGCGTTCGAAGCCCAAGAAGCAGAGCCGTTTTGCTATTGCAGGTTTCCTCCGCCAAGCTCTCCGCTCCGAAAGTGCGTTTCCTCTCCACGGTGACGGGCAAAGAGGAGAGCGATCTCTTCAAGGATCCCGGCTACTGGGTCCGGCATGTGTCGCAGGCAGTGAGGTTTGCCGACGGCATGGCAGCTCTGGAGGGGCTTGGGGAGGCCGAAGCTTACCTGGAAGTGGGCCCAGAGCCCACCTTAGTAAAGATGGGGAAGCGATGTGCCTCTGGTCCTGCGGCCAGCAAAGAGTGGCCCTGGTTGCATTCCATCGAGCCCGAACAGGCTGAGGGCAGCACAGTGGCTTCGGCTCTCTCGCAACTACAGGGGGCGCTGCCGGCCCTTCAGTACAAGCGACAGCCCTTCCCCTGGCGGGATGCGGGCCCCCGGCTTCTCCGAAAGCGCAGTGAAGGGCAAAACGAGGTCCTCTTCGACTGCCCGGTCCGCGGTGATATCTTCCAGGTTGGCATAACCGACACAGCAATCACATGAGCAGAAGTAACAACAACAGTAATTTAGCAAAGGAAGCAGTACCAGCACTGGGCCGGAGTTCCATGTTCTTTATCTCAAGCCTCAGGTGTCTGCCGAGCATGTGGTCTACAATGAGATCGTCATCCCGGGTGTGGTCTTTGTGGAGATGGCCATGGAGGCTGCAAGGGCACACCTTGGGCCAGAGGCCCAGCTGCGCGACATACAGATGGTCTGGCCCTTTGTGGTGCCCAAAGATGGAGACACGGACAGCAAGCAGATGATGATGCGCTTGGCCATCATTGGTAACAAGCGTTTTGAGCTCCGGAGCCAGGGACCAGGTGATGATGCTTGGACGGTTCACTGCGAGGGTCGCGTCGAAGCCACGGGTGGAGGGCCGAAGGCGGCAGCCACCATCGACCCTGAGCAGACGCTCTCGGCTTGCGCTGGGAGGTGCCCGGAGCAGGTGGACCCTACCAAGCTGTACCCCTTGGTGGACAGCACGGGCCTATGGCTGGGACCGAAGTTCCAGGTCTGCCATGACATGCGCCGCAACCCGGACGAGATCTCCTGCCGCATGCAGCTCAACTCCGACGTGCCAAACCAGGGCTACATCATCCACCCATCTCTCTTCGACGGCACCATCCATGCTGTGTGTGCCACGATGTTCGATCAGGATCCGCCCTTCCTGAAGATCTTTGCTGGTGTTGGTAAAGTCACCGTCGTGGCCAACGAGGCACTCACTGGAGTAGCTGGCAATGTAGGGATGCCTTTCGCGGCTGCGAGTTGCTGTGATCTCGGGCTCTTGTAGCACTTGCTCCGCACGTGCATGTGTTTTGAGAATTGCATCATGTCCCGCGAAGGCTCCAAAGGACCAGGCCGTCGTGCTGCATCTTCGTATCGATGAGAAGACCGACCAGCAGCAGATCTTCACATGCCAGGTCTTTAGTGAGGCAGGTTCTCTGCTCTGGAAGCTGGAGGATGTGATCTTCCGGAAGGTCCTCCCGGAACAGATTCAGAAGGCCTTGGCCGCCACAAAGGCCAAGGACGCCGTGAGCTTCTTTGAGACCAAGTGGAAGCAACTCCCCGAAGAAGCTCTGGACTCGGAGAGCGGCCTCCTTCCCTCCGAAAACTCCGAGGGCCGCTGGCTCTTCTACGCCGAGGCGCCGCTGCTGGAGGCAAGCTTTCGCGGATCCCCTTCCCCTTCCCCTTCCGTTGCACAAAGGTGGATTTTAGGTCTTAGGTAGAGTCAGCGGCGGGGGGCTTGGGTGGCGAGAGACTGGCAGATCCGGCAGGTCCTCAAGAAGGAGCTGGGCGAGCAACATGTGTACATCTCCTCCATGTCGGAGAACGGTCTCGACTACGACAATTTGACGCGCATCGTCTACCTTCCCACAGAGAAAGACAGCCCACTGGACGTGCTGGACAACGGCCTCCGCCTCATCCAAAAGGCGCTGCAGGTGGGAGATGCAGCCCCGGAAGTCTGGTTTGTCCTCCGTGGCACCCAGGTGGGGACTCGGGTGATGTCAGTAAGCGCCGCCTCCTGCAGTGTTGCAGATTCCGATTTAGAAGTGGGAGTTTCCGACCGTGGTCGCAGCTTTGTATCTTTGCATAATGCTTCGTCTCCTTTGCCTCTTTTCAGGCTTTGGAGGCGTCCGCGCTGAAGGGCCAGGGGGTTCCTTTGCACGCGGGCTTGTGGGGTTTGGCCCGCTGCTTGCGCCTGGAGTCTCCGGGCTCCGTCGCTGGCTGCGTGGACTTGGGCCCTCTCGAGAAGCCCAAGCCCAAGGACATCGTGAGCAGGCTGGGGAAGCCCTACGTCCCTACGTGCTGTGATTGGACGTTTCAGCCCATGGCCAGTGCTGTACTTTACTCTCACAGAGCAGTGTCTAGTGCTTGATGTTTATACTGTAGTGCTTGAGGGTAAGGCTTTAAGGGAGCACCGGAGAGCCCCGGTTGGGCCTGGCCTGGAGGCTGCGCGCCCTCACGACGCGGCGCTCGGGCGAGGCTCCGGAAGTGGAGCCGGAGCTCTTGCTCCACGGGCAAACGGCGCCCGCGTTGTTAGTCTCTCGGCTGGAAGAGACGACGGCGAAGTTCCAAGAGGTGGATGTGGATGCTTACAGCCGCTGAGCAGCAGTAGTATCCTCAAAACGGAGTTTTGTCATTGCCATCGCTGTAGGGCAAGTAGCTGCTGGTCTAGTCGACGAGCAGTTGCAGAAGCTCAGCCAATGCAAGGTCTGGGCGAAGCCAGCTACGTCATCAGCTGGGCACCGAGTTTTTTGAGGGTGGCTGCACTCTTAAGGTCTAGGGTTTAAGTCCTCAGCCACAGTGCATCCAGAGCAACGTGAGCCTAAAGCCTTCATCCCAAGACTACGACCCACATTTTTGACAATTGACCCAGGTGGAGGCACGGGTGGCCTCGGGCTGCTTTTTGCTGCATGGTTTGCGGAGAAGGGTGCCGGACATCTGGCACTGCTCTCTCGTAGCGGCAAAATCGCACAGGACTGATGACGACGGGCTGCACCCCTGTGCAAGATGTATAACGTGCATTCGCGTGCTATACATTGCATTGCTGTGTTATACTGCTCTATTTGGAAACTTCTATGGAACGTGCAACTGAACGTGGCCTTCCACAGACTCACAACTGTGCTGGAGCTGTATACTGTACGACTGCAGGATCCTGGATCTGCAGCAGCCGAGGTCTTAGTTTGAAGGTTCCAGCCGTAGCCCATCTCAGGTCATCCTCCACCCACCTCTTCACGCGAAGCCCCCGTCCCTCTCGCTCAGCTCAGGCCTATGCCAGGCTTCAGAATACATCAGCTGCAACCACTGTGGAGTCGTGCGACACCTCTGCCGTGGAGGCCTGTTCAACATGGGGCCTGGAAGGGAGCATGAGCGTCAGCGATAAATCACCTGAGGCCGTGACATCTTGCCTGAAGTCGGTGCATGGCAAGCAGCCGCTGAAGGGAGTGTTACATGCGGCCGGTGTCAGAGTCTCAGAGCCGAATGCGATGTGGAATGCGGTATCGAGCCACTCTGTGGGAGCGCTGCGGTATTCGCTGGTGAGGTCTTGGATGATCACTTGATCATGGACCTGCAACGCGAGCATTTCGTCCCGGTGCTCAAGCCCAAGATTGACGGCACCCTGCTGCGCCCCAAGTTTGTCAGCAGAGCAAGAGGTGCAACGTGCATGGCCATGAACGGACGGCGACTAATAGTATCATATGAGCCATATGGCATTGCATGGTATATGCAACCAATGGACCGTAAAGATTGAGTTTTGAGATGAATGCACAGATTCTGCGTGCATGCAAACTGCTGTCTGCAGGTACATGTATACATGCATGTATTATGTATGTATTTATGTATGTAATGTAATGTAAGGTAATGTAATGGTAATGCAATGTAATGCAACGTAATGCAACGTAATGCATGGATGCATGGATGGATGGATGGATGGGTGGGTGGGTGGGTGGGTGGATGGATGGATGGATGGATGGATGGAAATTTAATGTAGTGTACTGTAACGTAATGTATGGTATGCATGTATGCATGTACTCGTATGAATGTGTGCCGAGGAATCTCCATGCGGCGTTACAGAAGCTCGGGCTTGAAGGCAAAGGCAACAGCAAGGCCGGAGGGATGTGACCCTGAGCGTTTTTTGGGCAGTGAATTTTTTCGAGAGTCGTCTGGCTCAACCGGGGCCACGGTTTTATGTGGTCTTCACAAACTCGGGCTTTAGTAACTTTGGTATCGTGGGGTGTAGGCTTAGGGTGTGGAATTTCAGGGCTCAGGGCTTTGGGTTTAGGGTTCGGGTCTCGAGGGGGAGCATTGCAGCTAAAGGTCCCAGACGTCGCCCCTTTCTCACATGGTTCCCTCGAGGTGGATTTCTTCGCGCTCTTCTCCTCTGTGGCAGCAATGCTGGGCTCTCCGGGCCAGGCACCGTCTGGACTCGACCTCTGCGAAACCTTTCGCCCAACAATGACGGAGTACACACCTCTAGCTGCTCTCATTCTCAGACTTTCGAGTCTTCCGCGTATTCTTAACGAAGCAGTGCCTGCAAAGGTGTTTGAGGTGCCTGCTTTGTGCAGGCAAACTACTGCTCGGGCAATGCCTTCCTCGATTCCTTTGCCCTTCACCGGCATGGCCAAGGCCTTTGAAGGTCTAAAGTGGGGAAGGATAGTATATTACTTTTTGTTATAACATGCTATAGTGCATTATAGTACAGCCTATTATGGCACATTATATGATTGTATGGTATAGTATTTTATATCATATATGGGGAAGGGCAGGGCAGGAGGACGTGGAGAGCGAGACGTGTTTTCCCATGGAGGCCTGCCAGCTGTGTCGGTGCAGTGGGGACCCTGGGCTGAAGTGGGCATGGCTGCACGGGCTGGGACGACGGAGAGCGGCGGCTACCTGCGCTTGGATCCCGCCGCCAGCTTGCAGGCACCTGCCTTCGAACCGATTTCTGCTTAGGATGATCGGCTCTGATTTTGCCATTTCATGCTGGGGCCCGCTCAGGCGATGGGTGCAATCTTGGCCGCGAGTCCATCGCCGGGGCTTGTCGGAGTTGCTCGCATCAACTGGTCCTCCTTCTTTGCGGGGCAGCCGAAAGTACCATGCTTCCTTGAGAATTTCCAGCACCACAAGAAGTCGACAGGCTTGGTGCTGAGGGTACTGCTGTTGAATCTTTCCCTGCAGCAGCGCGAGACTATGCGAGACTTGCATCCCGAAGTCTCCTTGTTTGTCCATCCGTGAAGCCTCGGCAGAACACCCGCAGCCGTGCCAAGTCTGACCCCATCAACGCTGAAAGCCCAAATAGCCGGCAGGTGTGAAGATGGGAAGCGGAGGGGTTCCGAAGGCCGGATCTGACCGCTGCGTAAGTTCAAGTCTGGGCCTGTGAGGTCTCTGGGAATCTGAGAACTTTTTCCTTTGCTGAGGGTCCTGAGGGTGAGGTCTAACGAAGCTAGTCGAACGTGAGCGATTTGCCAGAATTGTGCAGGATCTGGTGAATTCCACCATCATCAACGTGCTTTGCGACGTGCTGGGGGATCCTGACCTCTCCGACTTTTCGGTCCCTTGGCCTCCCCCACTAAGATCCTCATACCCGAAGCCCGAAGCCCTGAAAGCGGGCAACCCTGCAACCCCAAGTCACCCTTCAAGCCGCACCGGAACCCCTGCAAGACTCCCGAACGCCCCCCAAAATCGAAGCAAAAAGCGCGAAACGCCCAAATCCCTTACGACCGTCAGAAGACACCCCGTAAAAAGCACCCAAAACCCCAAGGGCCTCTGTTTAGCGGGGCAGCAAGCTTGGAACCCAGGTTCCTCTGATGGACATGGGCTTGGACTCGCTGTCGGCCGTTGAGTTCCGCAATCGCGTCCAAGCCTCCTTCGACGGCCTCCACCTGGCGTCTACCGTGGCCTGGAGATGTTTCTCCAGGGTCTAGGCTTTAGGGTGGACCCTAAACGCAACGTAAAGGGTCCCGGGTTTTTGAGGGTCGAAGGTCGAGTCTGGGCTTGAGGGTTTTGGAAAGGTTCAGGGTGCAGGGAAGGCTGTGTTGGGTCGCTCACGATCTCAGGTCATGTTTGACTATCCCACGGTTGCAGACTTGACCGACTACATCGTGGCGCAGTTCAGCGACGGAGATGAAGGTGATGAAGCGGCCGTTGGAGGCCTTCCTCAGTGCTATATAACATGTCAGCAAAAATCACTGAGCCCTAAACGGGTCCTCCTGGGATCTCCGAGGCGTCCGGGATCTCAACACGAACGAGCCAATGGCCACGATCGGAATGGCAGCCAGGTTTCCAGGTTGTCATGGTAATGGCACGAATGAGCACCGGCCTGAGAAACTGGATGCTTTCTGCTGTGGATCGAGAGGAAACTGTGTAGGGCTTAGAGTTCCGAAGTCCGATGTGCTTGGAGGTATTGGGCTATGCTATGTGCAGGGCTTGACATGATCTCTACAGTCCCCATTGAACGATGGGACATCGACCTGTACCACGATCCCGACCCCTCGGTGCCGGGCAAGATGCATCACGGCTCGAGTCGGAAGGTCACATGGGGCTGATGTTACGTGCTGTCCCACTTTTTGTAGGGGGCCCTTTTTGCTGTAAAAAAGGCTCTTCTTGCATGGTGTACCTGCAGGTACACTCGCTGGGGCGGCTTCATTTTCGGCCTGGAGGCCCTGCCCCCGGATTCCCTGAGCCTTCTTTCCCCAGAGCCAGTGAAAGTCGTGGCAGGGCTTCGACAACAAGATGTTCGGCATCGCGGAGCCGGAAGCACAGGCCATGGACCCGCACCAGCGGATTCTGCTTCTCGTCGAGCATGCAGCCTCCAAAACCCTTTCCTGCCCACAACATATCATATTTTGATTATGTTATATCGCAGCCTTCAGGTTGGAGGTGGTCTACGAGTCCTTCTGGCATGCCGGCCTGGACAAGGCGCGGCGCATGGGAGCTTGCCCCCGTCCTTTTGCACACTTCTCCTTGCCACGTTTATAGAACCTTTGTAGTGAGCCGTATAGTAAGCCTTTTACTAACCCTCAAAGTCTTTACTTAAAGCAACTCTTGTAGCCGAAAGTCCTGAGCCCCAGGAGCAGCTGTCCAACACCAACTGCGGCTGCTACGTCGGCTGCGCCACTTTGGGTGGCATCAGCGTCCAGGACTTCCCGGATCCTGCAGCGCGCAAAAGCAGCCTCTTGGGTTCACTTCTGAGTCCCTGCCACAACTGGCATGCGGAGAAGTTCTTCATTGGTCCAAGTGGAGACTTTAGCGAACATGTCCAGGTTTTCTGCCGTTGCAGGGATCAGGATTCTTAGTGCTCATGACATATTGCAGCATCTGCAGCAGTAGACTTCTTCGTTGCAGAGTTGTCCCCGTATATGTTGTGTAAGCTGTTTTCTTCTCAGCTGCTTGCCTCTGGAAGGACGAAGACATCGGCCCCTTCACCAATATCGGCTCCTTCCCATCAGGGCGACTCAGCGTTTGACTGTCGGGTTGTAACGGTAAGCGCTTAACACCGAAGTTCGCCGGGAAATTTCCTGTGCGTGTTGGCAGTTGTGCTCTTTGAAGGAACTCGGGCCGCGTCTCTCACGCGCTTGGCCTTCGCGGGCCTTGCTTCACTATCGACACCGCATGCTCGCCACTTGTCACTGGTTTCTCCGGAGTTGTGCATGCGGACGGAAGGGAAACCAGTGCGAGAGGGTAGCTAGCTCGCCGGAGGTCGACGCTGGTGGCACTGGACTGTGCCGCCCAAGGAAAGCGTCTTGGAAAGTGCGACCGCAGTATCGTGGCCGGCAGCAATCTGTCACTGGGCTTCAACGCATCTTTCTCAATGTCCATAGGGTCCTTAAAAATTGGAATAAGGTTTTTGGGCCCATTATACTATATTTAGAATAAGGAACCCCCAAACTAGTATCCGACGGCGCCTGCATCCGCCCCAGCAAGCAAACTGCCTGTACCTTTCAGGCAGCTGTGTCCGAACACGTGGGTGCCCTGGCAGCAGAGGACCGTTGTTTCGCAAGAGTTCAGATTTGCAAGAGGGACTCCTTAGCGACATCTGCGGGAGGGAAGCCTTGTCTCTCCGAGGTGGGCTTCTGCAAAATGGGGATGGCTCTCTCGCCCGATGGACGATGCAAGACCTTCGACGAATCCGCCAATGGCTTCACCCGTACCGACGGCGCAGGGTCTCTGATCTTGGAGCTGGCATCATCTGCCAGCAAGGCTCGGAGAAGCTCACGGTGAGCCCTTGCCGATCCCATGATGTAAGAGGTCGAGCAGACAGTTGACGTTTGACAGGCCGGAAAGCAGGAAGTGGCTACCGCACTGGGGGTCTGCGTGAACCAGGCCAGGGCCAGATCTACAGAGCACTTAGGACTGAAAGACGGTGCAGTCAAGGCCAGTGGGTTGCTCAAGAATGATGGGGCCCCGATAACATGTACTGTAGTTGCAGTCGTGAGGAGCTTGATAGTCGTAGCCCTACTGGCAGAGAAGACGAGCAACGATTATGATGATGACGAGGATGCTGATGACAGTGATGCCAGGGCCAATGAAGATTTTCCTGCCCTACCACGACGACTACTTGTACTACAACAACTGCAATGCTAATCCTCATGGATCATATGAATCACATTCATAGCACTACCACGAATGCCAACACACATACTACTGTCGTATTATTCGAATACTGATATGTAGCAGAATTCACGATTAAGACAGGTATTGTTGCAGAAAGCCGTGTCGTTGTTGTTGTTGTTGCTGCTGTTGGTGGTGTTGTTGTTGCTGCTGCTGTTGTTGTTGCTGCTGCTGCTGCTGCTGGTGTTGTTGTTGTTGTTGTTGTTGCTGCTGTTGCTGTTGTCGTTGTCGTTGTTGTCGTTGTTGTCGTCGTCGTTGTTGTTGTGCATTACCAGCAGTGCATGTTATGTGTGTATAGGTGTAGAAGAGAACTGGTAGCAGCAACAACGGTCAGTCATCATCATTATCATCATCATCATCATCATCATCGCGGTGGTGTCATCGTCATCGGGATCTCGATTCTCGTCCTCGCCCATCCCAATCCTCGGCCTCATTGTCACTCATCGTCGAGGTCGTAGTCGTTTCAAAGGGCGTCGTCGATCCTGCTTTCGAGGATGGCCGCAGCGCCACCATCACGGCACCCTCCGGACCTGCTCAGCAACGCTGTATCAACGCCTCGCTTCAGGAGAGGGGTTTCACGAGATATGGTTTCAATCACCGGGGTTTCAGGCGTACTCCTGTTGAACATGGGCCATTTCTCAAACCCCATGCCCCCCAGACACACGACGCCCAACAGCTCTTCCGATGTGTGGGGAGGCGGTGTTCACTCCGCTTACTTTCTGGGGTACCACTATTGTGAGGATCTTAGTTGTATTGCGGAAAGCTGTTGACTGCAATTCCTTCCGCTATTTCAATGTCATTTCAACATAGCATCTTAACATGTTTTTTGTTGTTATTCGTGCTGGACCTTTTCTTTGATTACTGACTTTGTTTGGTTTTCGTGTTTATCGTCAGTGTGGCGATCTGGCACTGGTACCACAGCTAATAGCTAATCCTACTGACTACCACTATCCGTATGACGATCACAACCCTTGCCACTGCTGCTGCTGCTCCTCCTCCTCCGGCTACTCTGCTACCCCCATGGTCCTAATGATGTTGCAACGCATCCATGTTGCTGTTCACTTGTTCGAGTTTTGAACGTCGCAGGAAGCATCGGTGAAGGCGTTGGAGGTGTCACTGGTGGAAGTACATGGTACCGGCACATCCCTGGGCGATCCCATTGAGGTTGGTGGTATGAAGAGCACCTTAGGCAAAGGTCGCACGGAAGACGCGCCTTTGGTGCTGGCCGCGACGAAGTCGATCATCGGACACACCGAAGGCTTCCTGCATGGAACTTCGCATGATCTCCACTCTTCCCTGGCACTTTTCCTGCCATGTGTCTTGGCTTGCTCCGGCTTCTTACTCTGCACCCGCCCGAGGTTCTGCGGGGGTTGCCGGCCTCATCAAGATGATTGGTGAGTTCAACTACAGGCACACTGAAGCGTCTCCGAGCAGCGGTAGGGAAGCAGCCGCTGTGTTGCACCTCAGTTGCCTGTCAGGATCGTGCCGAAGAACCTGCACTTGAAAAAGATGAACCCCAACATCGACTTGACCGACTTCCCCGTCATCATGCCGAGCAGCATTATTGATTGGAAGGGATCCCGAGCAGTTGCAGGCACATCTTCCTTCGGCCTCTCGGATACCAAACAAGCTTGTCCTTGTGTTTGCTTTCGCACGTTGCATTCGTTGCTTCAAAGCCCCGCAGACGAGGATTCTCTGGTACCAACAGCCACGGCACCTTGGAAGCTCCAGGTGGAGGGGACGGAAAGAACGTGATCTTGGAGCGCCCGGAGAAGCTGAAGTGGAATCGAACCTATCATCGCATGTACCACGACTGGTCTCAGGGCCTCTGGTTTGCCAGCGAGTGGCGTGCCGCCCCCCTTCCCGCTGGTACATCCGAATCCGGCCCTTGTCTGGTGATCGGTGGTGGCGCCTTTGGGGATGAATTGAAGAAGCTGATGGAGACCAGCTCGGTGCCGGCGAAGGCGGATGAGCTGGAGGCCAAGATTCAAGGCAATGCCTGGAAGACCGTGGTCTTTGCGGAGACCCTGGTGGCAGAGGATCCGACCGCGGAGGGCCCCGCAATGGCGGCCTTGCTAAGTGCGGCCCAAGCTGCTGCGATGTCTCCCCAGATGCGTTTCGTCGTGCTCACTGCAGGGGCTCAGGAGGCGGAGGCTTCCGGTGAGGGCATGGGACGTGGCCTCCTGGGTGCGGCGGCCTGGGGCTTCATGCGCTCCATGCCGCTGGAGGCGCCGAAGCTACAAGCCCAGGTCATCGACCTGACGGGGCCTCAGCTTCCCCCCCTTTTTCCTTCTTCTTGAAGTTTCCTGGTCCTTGCTGTTGGCCAAATGCCACAACCACCTTGTTTTGTTCAGCTTTTTGCAGCTTTTTGCCTCTGAGGCCGTGCTCTTACAGCGACTCCCTCACTTCTTGGGTGCAGAGCATTGCAGATGAGCTCTCCTGTGAGGACTGAAAGTATGGCAGAAGCTGTCTCTGTGCAGCAGGGTTTAGGATTTCGGCGTGATTTAGGGTTTATTTTCCCAAAAGCCTCTCTCTTCCTGGCGTGCGGAGCTTCTCACTTCTGGAAGGACTTGGAGCGTGAAGTCTCCTATGGAGAGGATTCCGCAAGGCGCGTGCCGCGTTTGGCGAAGTACGCCATGAAGCCGGGCGTTGCTCGGCTCTTTCTTGGAGTGTGGTGGCCATCGCCCAAAACAGTTTCGAACTGTGGTCACGACGATGAAGAAGACACAGATCACGAAGAGTACGACGCAGAGAAGAAGCCGTGACAACATCAGACATACTAGTAGGAAGAGCGACATCCGCAGTCGTATGGCGCCGTCGTGGTTGTCGTGATGGTGGAGCGGTAGCGATATTAGTTGTCATTGAAGTAGTCGAAATAGTAACTGTAGGAGTGGGAGTGGTGAAGCAAGCAGAAAGTGAGGGCATAGCAAAAGCAAGAGTAGTGATAGTGCATGTAGCAGCAGTAAGAAAGTAACATCATAGCAGTGGACGAGAGTAAGACGGTAAAAGCACAGCAAGAATTGTAGCAAACAGGCGGGACGGCGATGCATGTCACAATAATAGTGACAAGTACTTGCAGTACTGTTGGCAAATGCCGTAAATACAACATCATGATAATTGCCAGTTTGGTGGGACGTGCGAAAGCTGATGCCCATCATGCTCACTGGCTGGGGGCTTCTGATGGAGCGTGGGGCAGCTGATGCTCATGATGCTCGCTGGCCTGAGGCTATTGGTGAAAGGTGGGGTGATGTGCATGATGCTCACAGCCAGGGGCTTGTGGTGGAGTGGGGCAGCTGATGCTGATGATGCTCGCTGGCTTGCGGCTTTTGGTGCAACGTGGGGCAGCTAATGCTCATGATGCGCACTGGCTCGGGGCTTGTGGTGAAGCGTGAGGCAGCTGATGTTCATGATGCTCGCTGGCCAGGGGCTTTTGGTGAAAGGTGGGGCAGCTGATGCTGATGATGCTGACTGGCCTGGGGCTTTTGGTGAAACGAGGGGCAGCTAATCTGGCTGGCCTGGGGCTTGTGGTGGAGTTTGGGGCAGCTGATGCTGATGATGCTCGCTGGGTTGGGGCTTGTGGTCCAGTGGTGGAGCGTGCGGCAGCTGATGCTGGCTTGCGGATTTTGGTGCAACCAACGTGCTCATGATGCTCACTGGCTCGGGGCTTGTGGTGAAACGACGGGCAGCTAATGCTCATGATGCTCGCTGACCTCGGCTTGTGGTGGAGTGTGGGGCAGCTGATGCTGAAGATGCTGTGCAGCTGATGCTCATGATGCTGACTAGCCTGGTGCTTTTGGTGAAGCCAGGGGCAGTAACAGCTCATAATGCTCAATTGCCTGGAGCTTGTTGGTGGAGTGTGGGGCAGCTGATGCTGATGATGCTCGCTGGCTTGGGGTTTGTGGGGGCAGCTGATGCTCATGATGCTGACTAGCCTGGTGCTTTTGGTGAACTTGGGGAAGTTAATGCTCATAATGCTCAATTGCCTGGGGCTTGTGGTGGAGTGTCGGGCAGCTGATGCTGATGATGCTGGTTGGCCTAGGGCTTTTGGTAGCACAGGGAACAGTTCGTGTTCCCGCTTGTGGTGGAGTGTGGGCAGCTGGGGGCTTGTGGTTGAACAGATTTCAGCTAATTCACATCATTCGAATTTTCAGGGCTTGCACAAGAATGGCAACGGTTGTCGCGGATATCTTCCTAGCAAACTGTAGTCGCCACAGGCCAGAATTGACACGTAGTGTGTTGTGTGCACCAATCCACAAACGTGGGCTTTTGCAGCGATTTCAGTTTGCAGGGTATTCCATGCTATCAGTATGCTGCCCTAGTGCTCTCGGCGACGTTCATCCAGAAGTTCACGACTACTGAGTGGCACTCACCATGGTTTGTCGATAAAGCAGATATACGGTCCGGTACGTAATGATATTTTGCAACGGTAATTCTACACTTGTTTTCGGGGTTGGAACCGCAAGCGGACGTACATGCAGAAACCGAATGCATCATCAAGCCTCAATCGTGGAAGACAGTGTTGCCATGTGTAGCAGGGATGGTCCTGAGAACAGCAACAAGCAGCCACGTGCCCCAAAGCCGCAAAATGCCAAACCACAATTTCCATAAACTGTACTTGAAACACTACTTTTTTGTTGTTATGCCTTATTATTACTCAAAACATATTAAGCCTCCCTCCATCTCAGGTCAACACCCTTGCAGATCCCACGAAGACGCAGCTTGTCACCGGTGGACTGGGTGGCCTTGGCCTACAAACCGCCCACGCCCTGACGGTCCTTGGCACTCAATTTGGGAGTTTCCAAAAATAGGGGACCCTAATTTTGTACCCTAAATAGTAGGATCCTTATTACAAGGACCCCAAAATAAGGTACCCCCTAATTTTCGGAAACTCCCATTTCAAGCAGGGTCTAGGTTTTGGTTTGTGGGTTTTGACCAAGAGCATTGAGGGCTCGCCAGTATGCTGAAAAAGATTAGGAAAAAGAATTGGGAGTCATGCTTCGCGGGAAGCCAGAAAGTCGCTTTGGCAGTAAATAGTGCGGGCTAACAGCAGCAACAGAGAAGTGCAGGCTGTGGCGGGCGTACGGGTAATGGCACGAGTAAATGTATTACAAGAGAGCCGTAGGAAGCGAAGTCATCCGGCAGCAGTAATGCTTATGATGAAGAGACGACAACGACCTCCGGCAGTAATCAGAATTTCATTCGACACCGAAACTTCATTCGAGGATCTCGGTGCTCGCAACCTGCTTCTTGTCTCCCGTCGCGGGGCCGTGGCTTCTGGCGATGCCACGGCGGTGCAGCAGCTGGAGGATCTGCAGGCGATGACGCGCTCGGGCTATGGGGAAGCGCTCCGTTCCGGTCTGAAGGTTGTAGGATTACACCTGCCTGGCAGGTGAAGCCCGGAGTCACTGTGCACACCTGGGCCTGTACCTCCATCGGCACTGAGACTTCTGCATTCTTGTGTAGGAGTTCCACCACTGCTTGAAGAGATCGGTGCTTGTTGACCAGGTGATGTGGGCCAGAAGGACAACGTCACGGCTCTGATGCAGCGTCTACAGTCGGAATTGCCCGACAATCCTCTCGGCGGGATTGCGCACCTTGGGCTGCGACGTGATGCTTCGAACGCGTGCTCAGCACTTATCGCTCCTGACGCACAATCGGATTGCACATTGCCAGACACAGTCAAAATGTTTGCCTGCTGCAAGGCATGCTGCAGGAATCATCGACTTCGTTGAGCTTAAGGCAAACATCTGACGCTGCACCTACTGCTCCTCTATCATCCTCTATCTGCGTGACACACTCGTTCAAAATCAGGGTGCCTTCTGCTAGACTGGAACAGGAAATCCTGTCCCATCTCGAGATGCCAGCAATGTGCCGAGCTGCTCTGCGCAGGCTCAGACAATGGAGCGCATGAGCAAGGTCTTCAAGCCGAAGGTGTCGGGTGCGTGGCACCTGCACGAAGCGAGCAAGGAGATGCAACATCTTGGATACACGTAGACAAGCAGACATGCCCAAAAGATACTGGGTTCCTTGTTGTAATCATAGTATAATATACCCCATTGTTTTTTTTTGGGGGGGTCCTTATTATAATTATAGTATAATATATAATATATGAAAGCAGGACCTCGACCTGGGCTCCTTCGTGGGCTTCTCCTCGGTCTCTGCACTGATCGGGCTCTCCCGCGGCACGAGCTACTCGGCTTCGAACGCCTACTTGGACGGCCTGGGCCTTTGGAGGCACAAAGCCGCTTTGCCCTTCTCCAGCGTCCAGTGGGGCCCCGTGGCGGAGGTCGGCATGGCCAGCAAGGACGGGCCTAAAGCGCAGTCTCTGTAGACAACTTGGGATACTTGGGGCTCTCTGAGCTCAACTTGTCTTAATGCCCATGTCAGTGCCGACAGGACCATTCTGGGCAAGCCGACTCGGCATTGCGGCAGCTGCCGCCCGGCCACGTCCAGGCGGCCTTCCGGCTGGCCGTGGTGGGAAACGGCAACCGCGGATGGCCTTTGCCGTCCCTGTGTTTTGCACAGGCGCGTCATGCTGCATCCTGATATCCTGTGGTGGTGATCCTAGCATGTCGTAGCTTCTCAGGGCATTGTGAGACTTCGAGGTGGAGTGGGGCCGCTTCCTGCGTGAGCTCGGGGCGGAGATTCCCATCCTCGAGGACTTTGCCGGCGAGGAGGACGCAGCCATCGCGACCGGCACGGCCACTGCTGCCCTCCCGGCGGCTTTCCGTGGCCTGGGCCCCGAACAGCTCGAGGCAAAACTGGGTCAGGTCGTCCAGGGAATCGCTCTGGGAATCTTGGGCGTGGACGAGCTCACCGCAGATGCTCCGCTCATGGAGGCTGCTCCCGCGGTCCCAAGTCCAACGAGCCCCGAAAATTCTCCAAAAACTCCGACTCAAAGCCCTAAGCCCTAGACTCTAATCCCTATTGGTACTTGCAACCACCAATACCATCTAGACCCCAATGGAGTGCGTTGAGAAGCGATGAGATCTCACTGCGAGGCCGGCCTGGATTCTTTGTCATCAGTGGACTTCCGGAACTCCGTGGCGAAGGCCCAGTTTGACTGCCCAGTTTTTTTTTGCTTTTGTGGTCCCGTGTCCATGGTCCACTTTTGCGAGGTATCACATCGTAGTGTGGTTTCTGTGCGAGTCTGCAAGTTTGCATCTCCCATGCATGGAACAATGTTGAAGAAGTAGATGAAGAAGAACAAGCAGAAGCTATTCCTGATTGCAGAACGTATCCGGAGATGCGAGCATGCCGGCCGCGG